>JAHWXV010015432.1:0-17855 GCA_024586415.1 Phrixothrix hirtus | reverse complement strand
TCCGGAAGACGTCGTTTATCTATACAGGCCTCATTTCGTAGCGATGTAAAATTAATTGCCAATAAACTGTAAACGTGTCTTATTAACTTTTAAATTTAGAAATGGATATAGAGCTATTACGTTATTAACAGACCGTAATTTTAACTAATTGCACTGCCGTAATCAATACTGACGTTAGATTGAACCGTTTCGGGCGTCTTTGCAGAATCTGTTTTGATACGGGTTACTAGAAAACAATGTAATTTAGTTGATGTATAAAGAAAGATTTAAGAAGGCAAATTTGTTGTATTTAAACTTGTTTTAATGAAATAACTTTTTTAAGTTGTTGCCATATCTAACAGTTTGGGAAATGTTACTTCCACTAGGGAAACGTCCACTTCTATTTTTTATGTTAATTTATATTGCTATTTAAACTCAAATGTGTCAAATTGTTAGCGCTAGGTATAAAGTTTCCTGTTATCCTAGTGATAGTAATATTTTCTTTATTAGTACAGTATACCAAATAAGTCTGTATGTACAAAAAATATTTATTAAGTTTGCGGGCACGAAGGCGTAGTCATATCCCGAAAAGGAACTGACATGAACATTTTTAATCAACTTTTGAAACTTTATTTTTGTAGCTGGATTCTTATCAAATTGTCCTTCGTCTAGAGTAGTTTCGGGTAACTTTCGGCCCGCAAATTTTAGCAGCACTGATAGCATGAGATCTGACTTATACCTATACATTCTCTATGGCTATATAGCTAGACCAAAGATATCACGTGTATATAAAAAAAAAGAAAAAATCGGACAAGTTTTGATGAAACTTGTTCGATTGGAAAAAAAATTTGTGAATATGTATAAAGTATTGCTATATATAATGTACAGCTAGTCATAGGCAAGATACGCTTATAAAATATGAATAAAACGTGTTAATGTTTTTATAGAATCATGAGCAGTTTCTTTTCTGCATTCCCTAATCAATAATAAATTGGAATTCCAATTGCGTTGTTTGTTGTTTATTAAGTGCCTATTCACATGTGCCGTGTATTTTTGACGGAAAAACCGTATGTGAAATAGTGCCGACCAGCAAAATTTTGTGACTCAAAATAATTGAATAGGTGCGGTTGAGCTACAACCTTGTGAGGTGTTAATCCTAGAAATAAAAATAAGCCAAAGTGCTGCTTATACCGGAAAACTATTTATTAAAGTTTACCTTGGTAGAGTGCTTCTAGAAATAAAACGACAAGAATTAATTACAACATTAATATGTTAGGTAATTTCTAACTTCTTTTGTAACAACAAAACCATTATCCATCGCGATTATATAAATTCCGATCCGTTAATAAACCAAAAACGAATAAAAAAATAAAGCAAGCCTGTGAAAATTCCGCAAATAGAAATATAAAATCGCGGCAGTATCGGATATAAAAATTTTCAAAAAATCCCTAATTGCGTAATAAGTTTACATTAAAACAACAGGAAACAACTTACGAAAATTTCCGGCATTAAATATTTTGAATTTAAGTGGAACTAGAAGATTTTATAACCATAATTACTTTCTATTCCTGTAAATAATATCGGAACCACATTAATTAAAATATAAATATATTAAAAAGATTATTCAACATTTAAATTTTATTAAAAACATTAATTATTCAAAATTTAACATGCCTCGGAAATTTTATTTACAAACAACTTCTAATTAAAGAGCTCTAAAATTGAACATTAATTTAACGCAACATGTATTTTATGTATTTAATTGATACAATTTATAAGAAAGTGGGCTTAGTCACATAATGACGCACTCTTCTCCCACTAAATAAAATTTATGTTTCTAGAGAAATTTGATATTTTTTGTTTGCTAATTTTGTTATATTTTTTTAAATAGTTTCGGTGATACTCAGAACTATAAATTTTCCCAATTTATATGTTCCTGTTTACGGCTTTACTTTCTATCCAAGTTTCCTGTGTGTTTTCCAATATTTCATCCTAAAGTGATGAATACGTTACCCAGTTTTTTACATTCACATTTTACATTTATTCATAATTAATAATTCTGACTTAAAATACGATTAGGTAATTTATTTTTTACGTGGAAGCTTCGGAAAATAGTTTTCTAGGTTTTTGCCTCAAATTAGAAAGTAATAAAATCTTACAGATATTGCCTAAGAATGTTTATCTTTGCAAACTACCTTAGCAGCAAACGCTATTTGCTAATTGCTTTTATTTATTTAAACAATTCTAAAGTTAATTGCCTTGAAGACATCTTATGCAAGAGAAATTACTAATTGATACCGAGCTCGCATTCCGCCAAACATGCGTTTGTTCTTTATTTAGTCACCGTGATCTTTTTTCGCGGGTTTTAACATTAATACAGCTTCCCACGTATCTTTAATGCATGTGATGACGACGGTTTTATGCTAAACATTTTATTTATGTATTAATCATAATTTAGAATGTATTGTTGAGTGCAGGCATTTCCAAATTTAATTATGCGCATCTACATGCAAAATTTGCCTAAATCGTAAACAAATCTTATCGCGTTATTTATTCTTAATTAAAATCAGAGATATGCGTCAATTAATTGTAAATTGCAAAAGGAACGCCAGTTCTAATTAAAAATTATTACAATATGCCTTATTTTAATTTTTCATGCAACAAAGTTTCTCCGCGTATTTATAATGCAATTAATTACTCCACGATTAAGTATAATTACATAATCATAAATTTTGCTACACATTTCAAATGTTTAACATTTAAATACGCCTCAAATTTTGGAGCGGCTGTTATTTAAATAATTTTAACCATTAAAATTGCATTTATGTAATATCTCAAAGTTGAACGAATACATAAATGTTGGAAATGTCTTGCTTATTTATAAAATCGAATTTACCGTTTTTAAAACGAATTAAATTATAAAAACTTTCGTGCCGTGAATCTTAAAACAGTATTAAAAAGAAAAAGTCTTATAAATTCTAAAATAAATTTCGTGCAAAACTTTAATAAATTCAGTACACAACCTTTCAAAATACTTGTCAGCTTTCAAGTTTCTGGTCTAGCAACTTCGGTTAAATGTAAGTATGTAATAACTTTATGCCTAAAATATTTTCCTGTCAATAAATTTATGTTGCCGGTAAAACCGAACCAAAAAAGTTAACCAAAATATGGCCTTGTTTTTAAAGCGGTTATTATTTTTAAATTATAGTATTGTGTTTTAAAATCCATGCAAATTGTTATATTGGTAAATACTGGAATAAATTAACTATAATCGTTAGATTTCCATTGAAAGCACACTAATTTTTTCTTAGGCCGACTTTCCATCATACTCGTAGGAATTAAATTATCTTCAAACCGTTGCATTGCAATTAACTTTTTATAAAAAATGAAGAGTATGTTAATTGCACAAGTAATTAGACAAATAAGTGGTTAGTGTTGCAATTAAAAAATTATACCAAGTGTACCACACTTAATTGCTTTAAATTTAGGTAAGTATTAATTTTTGGTAGAATGCTAGAATCATAAATTCAAATTGGGAACTTTCGTTTCCAGAATGATACATTTTCTTATTTAGTAACAGGGTGATTTTAATAACTTAATTTTTATTATTACTTCTAAGTATTCTCAAGTCTGTGTGCCTGTCTGTGAACACAGTAATACAAATGAGAACGGACTTGCATGAACCATCTTTCTTGTTAAAAATATCCATCAAGGATTTTTGCAATTTTCCCAAAAATTGCTGGATAAATCCATAAATGGGTTTTATGGCAAAATACGTGGAGCGTCTTGCACTTTGTGAAAAACGATTTAGTCAAAATTACAACCCCAGGAATGTTTAAAATACCGTAACGTTTGTACTAAACAGCGCTTATTTTGGTTGCAATTTAAAATATCCTAACAAAACCTGCATCAAAATCAGTGCAATTCTTTCATAAGTGGAAGCGCAAATCATATGAACCTCCTTCCTATTACAAATAGCTTGCGATTTTTGTAAAATTCTTCTTTAAAAGGGACCCCACTAAGTCCTATTTTTGCAATTTACTTAAAAACGGCTGGTACGAATTTTAATGTAACTTAGCTCATTTACCACTTCTTTATGGTGGATACAATGGCATAAAGCATTTTTCTGGCGAAATTCGTGAAGTGCATATGCACTTTCCGAAAAACGATTTTTTTAAAATTACAATTCAATTACGAGTGGAAAGTAAGATCGTGAGTTTCTTCTTTATAACAAATAGCTTGCGATTTTTGCAAAACTTCACCTTTAAAAAAGGATGCTGCTAGGGACGAATTTTAATTTCTGCAATTTGCTCAAAAACGACTAGTACGATTTTAATGTAACTTTATACATTTACTACTTACTTATGTTATGATGGATAAAATGGCATAAAGTATTTTTCTGGGAAAATTTGTGGAGTGCCACTGCACTTTGTGAAAAGTTCAATCGTTTCACATGTGGAAAGGAAAATTGTGCGAGTTTCTTTCCTATTACAAATACTGAGACAAATACCTTGCAATTTTTAAAAAAAATCGCCTTTAAAAGGGCACGCCGCTAGGATCGGTATTTTCTCAAAAACGGCTGGAACAGTTTTAATGTCACTTTGCTCATTTGCTATTTATTTTATGGTGGATACATTGGCATAAAACATTTTTCTGCCAAGATTCGTGGAGTGCTTCTGCACTTTGCGAAAATCGTTTTTACCAAAATTACAGTACAATCGTGAGTGGAAAGAAAAATCGTGAGCTTCTTCCTTATAACAAATAGCTTGCGGGTTTTTTAAAACTTTATCTTTAAAAAGGGATGCCGCTAGGGACGATTTTTAATTTCTGCAATTTGCACAAAAACGACTCGTACCATTTTAATGTAACTGTGTTCTTTTACTACATATGTATATTATAATGGATAAAATGGCATATAGTATTTTTCTGGAAAAAATCGTTAAGTGCCTCTGCAGTTTGTGAAAAGTTCAATCGTTTCACATGTCGAAAGAAAAATTGTGCGAGCTTCTTTCCTATTACAAATACTGAGACAAATACCTTGCAATTTTTGAAAAAATTCGCCTTTAAAAGGGCACGCCGCTAGGATCGGTATTTTCTCAAAAACGGCTGGAACAGTTTTAATGTAACGTTGCTCATTTACTACTTATTTTATGGTGGATACATTGGCATAAAGCATTTGTCTGGCAAAATTCGTAGAGTGCTTCTGCACTATGCGAAATACGATTTTTTCAAAATTACAGTTCAATCACGAGAAAATCGTGAGTTTCGTCCTTATTACAAATAGCTTGCAGTTTTTGTAAAACTTCACCTTTAAAAAGGGATGTCGCTAGTGATGATTTTTAATTTCTGCAATTTGCTCAAAAACGACTAGTACGATTTTAATGTAACTGTGTTCATTTAATACTTATATATAATATTATAATGGATAAAATGGTGTATAGTATTTTTCTGGAAAAATTCGCGAAGTGCCTCTGGACTTTGTGAAAAGTTCAATCGGTTCACGAGTGGAAAGGAAAATTGTGCGAGCTTCTTTCCTATTACAAATACTGAGACAAATACGTTGCAAGTTTTGAAAAAATTCGCCTTTAAGAAGGCACGCCGCTAGGAACGGTATTTTCTCAAAAACGGCTGGAACAGTTTTAATATAAATTTGCTCAGGTGCTACTTATTTTATGGTGGATACATTGGCATAAAGCATTTTTCTGGCAAAATTCGTGGAGTGCTTCTGCACTTTGCGAAAAACGATTTTTCCAAAATTACAGTTCAATCAGGAGTGGAAAGGACAATCGCGAGTTTCTTCCTTATAACAAATAGCTTGCGGTTTTTGTAATACTTCTCCTTTAAAAAGGGATGTCGCTAGGGATGATTTTTAATTTCTGCAATTTGCTTAAAAACAAATCGTACGATTCTAATGTAACTTTGTTCATTTACTACTTATTTTATGGTGGATAAAATGGCATAAACTACTTTTCTGGGAAAATTCGTAGAGTGCCTCTGCACTTTGCGAAAAGTTCAATCGTTTCACAAGTGGAAAGGAATATTGTACGTTCTTCTTTCTTATTACAAATACTGAGACAAATACCTTGCAATTTTTGAAAAAATTCGCCTTTAAAACGGCACGCCGCTAGGAACGGTATTTTCTTAAAAACAGCTGGAACAGTTTTAATGTAACTTTGCTCATTTAGTACTTATTTTTTGGTGGATACATTGGCATAAAACATTTTTCTGCCAAAATTCGTGGAGTGCTTCTGCACTTTCCGAAAAACAATTTTTTCAAAATTACAATTCAATCACGAGTGGAAACGAAAATCGTGAATTTCTTCGTTATAACAAATAGCTCGCGGTTTTTGTAAAACTTCACCCCTAAAAACGGATGCCACTAGGAACGATTTTTAATTTCTGCAATTTGCTTAAGAACGGCTAGTACGATTTTAATGTAACTGTGTTCATTTACTACTTATGTTTATTATAATGCATAAAATGGCATATAGTATTTTTCTGGAAAAATTTGTGAACTGCCTCCGCGCTGTGTAAAAAGTTCAATCGTTTCACGGGTGGAAAGGAAAATTGGGCGAGCTTCTTTCCTATTACAAATACCGAAACTAATTCCTTGCAATTTTTGAAAAAATTCTCCTTTAAAAGAGCACGCCGCTAGGAACGGTATTTTCTTAAAAACGGCTGGAACAGTTTTAATGGAACTTTGCTCATTTATGACCTATTTTATGGTGGATACATTGGCATAAAACATTTTTCTGCCAAAATTCGTGGAGTGCTTCTGCACTTTGCGAAAATCGATTTTATCAAAATTACAGTCCAATCGTGAGTGGAAAGAAAAATCGTTTGTTTCTTCCTTATAACGAATAGCTTGCGGTTTTTTTAAAACTTTACCTTTAAAAAGGGATGCCGCTAGGGACGATTTTTAATTTCTGCAATTTGCACAAAAACGACTCGTACGATTTTAATGTAACTGTGTTCTTTTACTACTTATGTATATTATAATGGATAAAATGGCATATTGTATTTTTCTGGGAAAATTCGTGGAATGCCTCTGCACTTTGTGAAAAGTTCAATCGTTTCACATGTGGAAAGGAAAATTGTGCGGGCTTCTTTCCTATTACAAATACTGAGACAAATACCTTACAATTTTTGAAAAAATTCGCTTCTAAAAGGGCACGCCGCTAGGAACGGCATTTTCTCAAAAACGGCTGGTACAGTTTTAATGTAACTTTGCTCATTTACTACTTATTTTATGGTGGATACATTGGCATAAACATTTTTCTGTAAAAATTCGTGGAGTGCTTCTGCAGTGTGCGAAAAACGATTTTTTCAATATTACAGTTCAATCACGAGTGGAAAGGAAAATTGCGAGTTTCTTTCTTATAACAAATAGCTTCACCTTTAAAAAAGGATGACGCTAGGGACGATTTTTAATTTCTGCAATTTGCTCAAAAACGACTAGTACGATTTTAATGTAATTGTGTTCTTTTACTATTTATGTATATTATAATGGATAAAATGGGATATAATATTTTTCTGGAAAACTTCGTGAAGTGCCTCTACACTTTGTGAAAAGTTCAATTGTTTCACGAGTGGAAAGGAAAATTGGGCGAGCTTCTTTCCTATTAAAAATACCAAAACTAATTCCTTGCAATTTTTGAAAAAATTCGCCTTTAAAAGGGCACTCCGCTAGGAATGGTATTATCTCAAAAACGGCTGGAACAGTTTTAATGTAACTTTGCTCAGTTGTTACTTATTTTATGGTGGATACATTGGCATAAAGCATTTTTCTGACAAAATTCGCGGAGTGTCTCTGCACTTTGCGAAAAACTATTTTTCCAAAATTACAGTTCAATCAGGAGTGGAAAGAAAATCGCGAGTTTCTTCCTTATAACAAATAGCTTGCAGTTTTCTTAAAACTTTACCTTTAAAAAGGGATGCCGCTAGGGACGATTTTTAATTTCCGCAATTTGCACAAAAACGACTCGTACGATTTTAATGTAACTGTGTTCTTTTACTACTTATGTATATTATAATGAATAAAATGGCATAGAGTATTTTTCTGGAAAAAATCGTTAAGTGCCTCTGGAGTTTGTGAAAAGTTCAATCGTTTCACATGTGGAAAGGAAAATTGTGCGAGCTTCTTTCCTATTACAAATACTGAGACAAATACCCTGCAATTTTTGAAAAAATTCGTCTTTAAAAGGGTATGCCGCTTGGAATGGTATTTTCTCAAAAACGGCTCGAATAGTTTTAATATAACTTTGCTCATTTACTACTTATTTTATGGTGGATACATTGGCATAAACATTTTTCTGTAAAAATTCGTGGAGTGCTTCTGCACTGTGCGAAAAACGATTTTTTCAATATTACAGTTCAATCACGAGTGGAAAGGAAAATTGCGAGTTTCTTCCTTATAAAAGATAGCTTGCAATTTTTGTAAAATTTCACCTTTAAAAAGGGATGTCGCTAGGGACAATTTTTAATTTGTGCAAATTGCTAAAAAACGACTAATACGATTTTAATGTAACTTTGTTCATTTACTACTTATGTTATGATGGATAAAATGGCGTAAAGTATTTTTCTGGAAAAATTCGTGAGGTGCCTCTGCACTTTGTGAAAAGTTGAATCGTTTCACTAGTGGAAAGGAAAATTGTGCGAGCTTCTTTCCTATTACAAATACTGAGACAAATACCTTACAATTTTTGATAAAATTAGCCTTTAAAAGGACACGCCGCTAGGAACGGTATTTTCTCTCGAAATGAGTTATTTCATTGCCGCGATCTTATGCTTAAAGATCCCCAAGTTCAGAAATGGAATTTTTGAACATTGGCCTTTATGTTTGCGTGTGTTTGTCTGTGAACATGATTGTTCAAAAACGACAGAACGGATTAACGTGATGAGACTGAAGTTTCTTTTCTATTACAAATAGCTTACGATTTTGTAAAAGTTCACCCTAAAAAGGGTTTTTGCAATTTTTTCAAAGACAATTTTTTTAATATAACTTTCGCATATTTTGATGAATAAAATGGTATAAGGAAGTTTTCTGGAAAAATGTTTGGAGTGCCTCTCAACTTAGCGAAAAATAGTTTTTTCAATATTGCAGTCTACGATGCAATTAATGGAAAAGGTCATGCGACAAAAATTAAAGAAATATAAGTGGGCTTTAACTTTTGTATTAAACGATTGAACTTATGCTTGAAGGTCTGCAGGTTCAAGAAAGCGATTTTTGAATATTGGGCATTTTGTATGTGTATGTTTGTGTTTATCTGTAAACATAGTAACTCAAAAACGAGAAATAGCTTACGATCTTTGTAAAAATCTACATTTAAAAAGGTTTTGGAATTTATCCCAATAACAGCTCCAACGATTTTAATGTTATGTTATGCCTGAGAAAATGTTATTTAATATTTTTCTTGGAAAATCACGTGTAGTAGTCCCTATGCACTTTGCGGAAAATGCTTATTTCATAATTACAACCCATTATTTGGAAAGAAGTATGCAACAAAATTAAAGAAAATTAAAAATACTGTAATTTTTGTGCTAAACATTTTTTATGTGATGGTTGATTTAGCTACAATTTAAAGTGTCCTAAAAAAATCCTCATCAAATTCAGTTCAATCGTTTCTGAAGGAGGGGTAAGTGAGTTTGCCTCACTTAATTTTATTAAATATTGTTTTGGCCTCAAAATTTGAGCATCAATTTTTCAACTGATCTTTGCGTTTCGAGTCTCTAAGCTTGTGTGTAAACACTAACTCAAAAACGACAAAACGAATTGACATGAAACTTGAAACTGAAACTTGTATACCCATGAAGCGACACTATTAGAATTTTTACAATCTTCTCAAAAACGGCTCTAACAGTTTTAATGAAACTGCTCATTTACTACATATTTTATGGTGGATAAAACATCTTAAACGTTTTTTTCGAAGTGCCCCTGCATTTTGCGAAAATGTTTTCTTTCTAAATTACAGCCCACGGTGCATTTTATGAAAAATTACCTATAACAAAAATTAAATAACGTTAAAACATTGCTATAACACTTATTTTAGCCGCTTTTTAAAATATCCTCTAAAATAGTTTAATTGAGGGGTAAGGAAAACTTCGTGAGTGTGCCATACTAGATTTTTCAATTTAACCTTTCCAAAATCATTTCGAATTGTCATAATAATATCTATGAACTTCTCTTTTTTAAATTAAGATGTGTGGATTAGATCATCATTTAACTTATCTCCGATATATACAGGATAATTTCAGTCCTGTTTGTAAAATTAATTATGCTTACCTTCTTAGATTCTAACTATAAAAAGTGTTTTACAAAATTTATCGAAGGAATTTTGGCGAAGGTGACGCGATGTATCCTCTCAGTTATTACTTGTTTTAGCCCCCGATTGTAGGAATAAAAATATTCATATCAAGAGCTCCAAGTCTACATATGTGTCTGTCTGTGAATGATATAACTCAAAAACGACAGATTGGATTGATATGCGACTTGAACTGAAGCTTCTTTCTTATACAAATTTCTCTACTAAATTTTCTGCAACTTTTTGAAATGATTTTAACGCAACTGATCATTTAGGCTTAAGTAAATAGGTTTTTTGGAAAATTTGTGGAATACCTATGCTCTGCACGAAAATTTTTGTTTCAAAATTATAGCCTGATGGATTTTATGAAAAAATCACATATAACTTTTATATTAAACCTTTTTTATTTAAACTATCATATAAAAATCAGTTTAATTGTTTTAAAAGGAGATGCAAGGAAATTTGGGAGTGTGCTACCCCAGATTTTTAACCGTTCTTAAAATCGTCTCTAATTATGCCAACAGCCCCAATTAATTTCAGTAATCTCTTTTATTTCCAAAAATTACTTGTTTGTCTTAAATCTAGCATTTGTAGGTTAGAACGTCATTTCAAATTTTTGTCAGATATGAATGGTGCACTTTCAATCCTATTTTATATTTAATTAACCTTTTTAAATTTTAACTCTAAAATGTTTTACAAACTTGAATGAAGAAATCTCAGTGAAAGTGCTGAGATGTGATGTACATACATTTCGGGTATTTATATTAAAGCAACTTACTAAGATATTGAGTAAACTAGAATTAATGGTTTTTGTGGTATTTTAAGTAAATCACTTTCTGTAAATAATTGGCACAAATATGAAAATATCAAATATATCATGTTTGCCATATTTAAAACTAACTTGAATCCAAATATTCATTTATCATAAAAGCTTGTATTTAGTATCCCAATCAGTAAAAATTAGGTATTATTCTTACTGTATTAATAGTAGGGGGCTACGTAACAAAAACGTATTTTTTTTAATAAATAAGGACTGAGAAATATTTTAAAAATATTATTTTGTTCTATCCAACGGTGAATATTTAGAAAAGAAACAATTCAGAAGCGCGAGGCATTTTAAAAAATCTACAGGTTCTAAATTTATTCCTCTGTAAATGTAACATGTCTGCAATTCCATTATCTACGTATTTTACCTGATTCACTTTACCTTTACTTCATTGGCCTGTTCGTTTTCGTTAAGATCAGGTTTACAATCGAAGAAAAATTTCCTGAAAAAGGTGTGCACATGAATTCCGGAATTCATAATAATTTCAACAAATTCCCAATGATTTGCATGAATAGCAAACGATTTCTGCGAATTCCGAACTACTCCGGGAATTTCTGAAACATGTCCAAAAATATTAAGATTTCGAATATAATTAAGTACATACATTAACCATGTTTAAGCTTTATATGTCGCCAACTAAAGCACAATAATTGGTTTTGATGTTTATTGCCAGTTTTTCTTAAAAGTAAAGTTAGGAACAAAAAATATATAAATAAACCTACGAAACTTCAAAGTTGAATAAAAATAACTATCTAAACCTTTTTAAACAAACACATTATGAAATATTAGATGAGCTCTTAATCCCCGAGATGTTTTAGCGCAAAATTATTTCTCCGTTCTTCATTTTGATATTTGAATATTTTTTAATTGCAATCAAAACAAAAGATGTTATGGATTTTTTATTAAAAAAGCTATTATAGCGATCTTGGTATTCCCAGCTATTAATTAGGATGTAATTATCATTTTTCTAATTGTAAAAATTTCACTCATTTTATTTTTAAAACATAAGCCAAATGACTGCAATATCTATACATATAAATAAAATTGCAGGCGTCTGTGATTTTAAAATAATTACCTTTTCGTTAGTGTGTTACACCAATTGCACAATATTTAATCATAAAATACAGTTTTGTTCCGTTCAAGTCAAAAATATTAGATATTGATGAAACATGCACAAGTTATATATTACATTGCTGTTACTAATTTCATTTTTGTTTCATCTCGATATCTCAATCAGTATAGAAGTAACAAAATAAAACTTGGTGAAAATAATGCGTTTTAGATTAAATGAACTGTGCTCGAGCATCAGTCGAATAGAAGCGATCAAGGTACGCCGCGTGTTTCGCCGTTGTACGGCACATTCAATGCAAAACTGGTGGGGGTAAGTGAGAAATACCACCGGAGGAGCATGTGCAACTACGTGCCAAAGTCGCAAGTGATTACTAGTAATTAGTTATTATAATAAAATAATTTAAAGTTGAAGTTTTTGCTGTGGAAGTAAGCCTCAATTTAAAGGGTAAGAATTATTTCACTTTAAAGCATCAATTTATTTATGTAAACTAGGAAAGCGTGGTTTAAAACGAGGGGTAAACGCTGAGGCAATTTAGTGTACACAGGCATAGCTAAGAGTGGCTGAGTAAAGCTGAGCGTTGAAGCGCGATTGGTGAGCGTGGAGACTGCGCAGTGTTGGCTGAGTGGCAGTTTAGTGTATAAAAATTGATGAGCGGTTTACCCCTTGGTTTAAAACAACAAAGCCAAATAAACAGTTAAAAATCGACCTTTATTAAACATTTCATTTCATCTAAGAGAAAATAAATAAATTTTGTGATAGAACTGTCAGTTCATTTCTACAGTTTCTTTTGAATTATAGTTCAAAATTGTAAGCGTAAAACGTCGATACTTACCCTAATTTAATTTAACCATTATTATCTAACGCTGGGCATTTATTCATTTTGTTAGTTTTATGACCTTAATTACATATATGTATTTTCAATCGATTTCGACATAATTTCATTATTTCTTTGATAAAATATGAACAGGTCAATACCGGACGATTGTCGGGAATTTCAATTGATTTTTTAGAATTTACAATAGTTTCAGAATGACTCCACGAATTTTGGATGAATCACGAGAATTCAAATATTTCCGAAGGAATTCCCCAACATGTATGTCGATACTTCCAAGAAATTTACCCCTCGGAATTTTGCTACATATTTTACGGTGAATAAAATGATTTCGTGATTTCCAAAATATTTTCACAAATTCTGGACGAATTCCAAAGTAATTTCCTATCAAATGCTCACATATTTCTGGAAAAATTTACCCCTATGATTTTTAGAAAATTTTGCTCATTTACTTCATATTTGATGGCGTTTTTTTTTAAATTCGTGGTATCGTAGTATTCGTGCCCCCTTGGCGAAAAACGGTTTATTCAAAATTAAAGTCATTTTATGGAAAAAGCACGTATAATGTAAATTAAAGAAAATTTGTATCAAACGGCCCTATAAAATCCGCATCAAAATCAATTCAATTATTTCACAAGAAAGGGTAAGGAAAGTCACATGAATGTTCCGCATCCGATTTTTTCTGTTTAATTTTTCTTAAAATGATTTCTAATTATAACAGCCCCTATCAAATATTGTAATCGTTTTTATTTTAATTTTAGCATTTGTGGAATACAAATTCATTTAAATCTTTTGTCGAAGATGTATGGTGTAATTTCAGTCCTGTTTGTAAATTGAATAATACCTTACTAGATTCGAACATCAAAATGGCGTTTTACAACATTTATCAAAGGAATCTCAGTGAAAACGACACAACGCGGCGTATCTTTCAGTTATTTTATATTAGAATAATTTATAATACTCCATTATTAACTAAACAAGAATTGTTTTTTGTGGAATTTCAAGCCACGTATTTTGTATAAATAATTGGTAAAATTAATAAATGAAATAACGGAATTTATCCTATCTGCTATGTTTAAAACGTAACTCTAGATTCATTTATCACAAACAAGTAAAAAACTTCTCATTTAATGTTTTTATCTCACAATATGCAACCCCACTTACAATTGTGAGATATTTATAATTAAAAGTAGTTTTTAATGCAAATTGAAGAAAAGGAACATTTACTCGTGTCATAATAGATGGAGCCTTCAAGGAAACTTCTTAAGTAGCCTTCAAATTAGTTACCTAAAAGTAACTCTTAAAAATGTGGTGTCTTTTTCTATTCAAAGGTTTCCTTAAATACAAGGGTAGTTCAATAAGTCAGGTTATTTTTTCAGCGTACACACAGTTTCTTTTTCAACATAGTCCCCCTCTAACTCAATACACTTATTGAAATGATATTCAAGACAGTAAACATCTTCAGTAGAATAAGATTTATCAAAGCCTGCAAATACGCGACTACTTCGGCCATTACTTCTCCATTTGATGAAAATTTCTTATCAGCGAGAATGCTTTCATGGTTGGGAAAAAGGACTAGTCAGAAGGAGTCAAGTCGGTTGAATATGGGCTGTGTGGAAGCATTTTGAAATGTAATTAATGTATTTTTACAGTTGCAATAGCTGAAGAATGTGCTGGTACATTATCGTGGTGAAACATTTCGTTCTTTGCCAAATGCGGACGACTTTCTTTGATTTTTTCATTAAACTGATCCCGTTATTTTTTTACCTTTTTGAAGGTATTTAATGAAAATTATTACGCAAGCTTTCCAAAAGACAGTTTCCATGACTTTACCAGCCGATGGCGCCAATTTTGCTTTCTTCGGTACACTTGAACCAGCTTCTACCCATTGTTTCAATGGACTTTTGATTTCTGGAGTATAGTAGTGGATTCAAGTCTGATCAACAACAGTAATTAATGGATGCAAAAATTTGGTTTCAAACAATACTCGTTGAATGATTACGTTTTTGGCCCACTCTTCACAAACATGGTACCCATCATGTAAAATTGAGACCACTGTACCAATCGACAATTTAAAACATCCACGATCTCCTCATCCATGATCTGCTCACTTTTGTTATCATTTCTGGTGTACGGACATCTTTTGACCTGCCAGACTGCTCAGCATTGCAAACGCTCGTACAACGTAAATCATAAAACCAGCAAAGTAGAGTGTGGATAATATTTGTCAAGCTTTTGCTATGTTTCTGTTAATGTTTTTCCACGTACAAAATAATGTTTAATGATAACGCGAAAAGCTCTTATTTCATTAGGGAATTTAAATATTCGCCTCGGTTCACATTGGTGGAAATTCCGTGGAACGTTAAGTCGCACGGACAGTGTGCGACCTCCGCTTTGGATATTCGGCAAGATGCAGTAGTATATTGGGGCTTACAATTGTTAAAAAAATCAAAAGAGAAATTTCTGAAGATTACAGTATTACAACGCGAAACATTTCCGCAGCCGCAGACTTTTTGTTAGGTATTGCTGATCTCGTCTAATTTAGTGGTAATGGCATTTCATGCGATTTCCACGCAAAGTTCGTGCGAACCGAGATTAACCCTTATAAATATCTGAAGACATTTTTAACAAATTTTATGATTTAACCTGAATAGCTTGCTTTTACATAAGTTTTGCAAAGAAAAAGTGTTGCGTATTTCATATACAAATAAAAATGAAACGTACAAGATTGTGATTTATGCTTCTAGTTTTGTATTACAACAGTTTATTCTCTTAAATAATTGGGTATGATTCTAGCCGTCAGCAAGAACTTTCTTTTATTATATATCGCCGTCTATGCCATCGTTACCTTGATAGATAAATGCATACGATCGATTTTGATTGAATTAAATCAAATTATCGTCATATTTATAGTTAAACTAGGTATTAAAATGTTTACATATTCATTACCCTATTATTTTGGCGGGCTAAACGTATAGGACGAATCCGAAAATTCGCATCTATACAGCAATAAACGTCTCTATTGAGTCTGTTAATAATTTTTGCGTATCTGCGTAAATAAAAATTAATGTACCTATATAATAAAAACTAACTGAAAATTTTTGCATACGACGTCATTATTGTAAACCACCTTTAAGAAATTTAGGAGAATGTGCTTTATACGGTGTAACAAGTGCGTTTTGCTTTAGATATCGATTTCTAGCGCAAATCGTGACTGGAAGTAATTTCCAACGCTATTCTCCGAAAAGTTTTTGAAACAGCTGACGAATGCGGTAGCGCATAGTTATGAAGAAACGAAACTTTTGCAGCTAATCTTGGTAACCACTGTTTCGACTACATTTTACTTCCGGGTCTTCCAGGTAAACTCACATCTCATCACCGCTGTTCTAACCACACCATGGAACTAACACCTTGTAAGTCGCCTCATTCCTAAATGTTGAACCATATGAGATGCTCATACGTGTCGCTATTACTTACAGTGACACACGTCGATTTACGCTAATAATTTGTTAAATAGTATAGTATATTTGCGTCGGCCATCTTTAAGTGATTCTCTTTCATCCTTAACAGCTTTCTTCAGCGTATTGTCGCCGGAGTGTTTCCAAGTTGCGAACAATATCACCACCCTACTTTAGTTAAAATTTTACAATTGCGTGCATTGTGAATTTTAAATCTTCCATAAACTAAAATACAAGATACAGAAGTAATTAAGTTAGCCTCACTAAAAGCACAAGTCGAGGATCAAGTACGGATATTTAATTTTCATAGGTTATATTTTCTATGCTACGCAACGCCGTAATAAATAAACCATTCTGGAAAGTAACTTTTAATGCAGATAACCTTTCTGTAAATTTATTATTTGGTCTTGCTTTTACAATATTTTTTATTACGCATACGTTAAAAAATAACGATTTAAATTGACGCCACAGTGTCGTTCCGTTTATAAAAATAATTATGCTTCATTTTCAAATTTTGTTTGCTTCTCATCTTTATTCAAATTTTATTCATATAACTAAAATTATATACGATTTCTAAATACAAATTAATTTTTTTGTAACTTTCATGGCAAAATAACGACGCGACGGTAGTTTGTCGGTGATGTTTCCATTGCTTTTACTTGTTACCGGAATTGCTAGGCGTTGTAAAATGCAGTTTCATTTATTTTTATTTTACATTAGTATATTTCTCTATTACAATATTTACAATCTTTAAGAGGTTTTGAACAAATTACCCACTTTTCATATAATTTATTTTGTAGAAATTGCCAATGAGTTGCATTTTAATAGAATAAAAAACGCAAACTAATTTATTAATTAAATCAATTTGCAAACAGGTTCTTGCACTTAAAATTACAAAATAATCTATTTTCTTTAAATTGTTAAAAAACTGTCTACGCGCACATCAAACTTTTTAATAGTTATAAAACGTAAGTGCCCTCAATATAAAATAGGAAATACTTCAAATTGTGTTGTTTTAGGGAAATTGTAAAAATTACTTTATTATACATGAATGGACACCTCTTTGTATAGAAAATTAGGTTAACTGTTATAGCGTAATTGCTTTCCTTTTATGAAATATAATTTATTTCTTTAATTAAAAATAAATATTTGTGGTTCAACTTCCGTGTAAAAATGTTTTGTAATAGCACTACGGTATTAAATACTCGGCTATAATTTTGGCAGATACTACGTGTTTCGATGGGTATCCGTTTTTATGGTTTTCCCACGATCTCTTAGGGGTGGTTTTTAGTTAATGCTACCCCGTATTTCCAGAAACACTAATTTTTACGTTTTAAGATACACATATATATATATATATATATATATATATATATATATATATATA
>JAHWXV010015430.1:0-10824 GCA_024586415.1 Phrixothrix hirtus | reverse complement strand
TAAGTAGGGAATGCTACATCGACATAGGGTACGATCTAGGCTAGCAACCAGGTCTACCTTTTCAATTATTGCTAAAAAGAACCAAATAAAAGCCTCGGACTATCTCCAATTTAGTTTTTGTGAAACAAATAAGTCACACCTTCCATTATACGCCAATTGCACAATTTGGTTCCAATATCTACCATGGCTATGGCTAATTAATGGGGAGCATCAGACACAGAAATCCTCAACTGCTTCTTGCAAGTCACTTATTTTAGTTTATACCAACTTTGTCAAATTCAGAACGCATCTGTGCTCGCCGGTAAACGCCATTGTGTCATATTTGAATAATTCGGACTAAAATCCAAGTATTTCGTTTCATTAATAACCATTGTTCCATCAAATTTTAGAGTAGCATTCATGAATCATTAACTATATTCCACAGCAAGTGTCGTGGGCTTCGCCATTGTGTAATTATCAATTTATCCACATAAATTTGTTGATCTAACCAATTTTATTAAACAAGGTGACCACAGGAAACAGGGCGTTCATGGTTGGGGCTATACTCTACAGTAGGAAATGGGAGGGAGGCGGGGTTGACGGCCCTGAGCTCGTAAATGAATGCAGTTTCAGTCACAATGAAGCAATGGACGTCGTAATACCACGTATTTGCGTAAGATAGTTTTGTGAAAACCAACAAGTCAGTGACAGCAACACAACGTCTTTTTCGGCGTCATTTCAATATTGAGCGGCACGATTTTGAGGTGGGTCGACAACTTAAGAAGAACAAGATCGTTGATGAAAAGAAAATCAGCTGGGGCTGCTCGCACAATAAGGACGCCAGAAAGTGTGGAAAGGGTAAGAGCAGCGCTGTTACAGAGTCTATGTCGATCTGCTCGTCGACACTCGTTTGTTTTGCGCATGGGACGTGAATCGGTCAGGAAAATTTTAAAAACGTTACACTTTCACTAATTAAAAATTATGTTCTTGCAGCAATTGAATGAAGTGGACTATGAAAAGCGTGAAAAGTTTGCTGTACAGATGCTGCAACTGTTTGAAGAAAACAACGATGTCGTAATTTTCATGTCAGATAAGGCTCACTTTCGTTTGAGCGGAGAAGTTAACACAGATCTGTCGGTACTAAGCAGAGACAAATCTCAGACAGCTCCACGACCCTCTGCACTCACCACGAGTCACAGTATGGTATGCGATGTCGCGCCGTTATGTCATCGGTCCTTATTTTTTCGAGGATGGTGCGCGTTCAGTGACAGTAAATTCTCAGCAGTACACTGAAATGCTCAAAAACTTTTTCCTAAGAGATTTGCGTAGGAAGAAGAGGCTAAACACAAATGAAATTTGGTTCCAACAAGATGGACTTGTTTAGGTGTACCTTCCACAGTCGTTTCATTTCCCGGTAAGGAGATGTGCCTTGGCATCCGCGTTCTCCAGACCTCAGTATGTGTGATTGATTCTTCAGGGGTTACTTAAAATCCCGTGTTTATACGAACAAACCTCGCACATTAGAGAAACTTAAAGATGCGATTCGACGTGAGATCCAATTGGTTGATCAGCAAACATTGGAAAGAGTGCGGGAGAACTTCAAAGGCAGAGTGGAAAAGTGCATCGATGAACAGGGTAAACATCTCTCAGGCATTATTTTCCAAACATAACTTTAGTGGCATATATTTTACTACATTTTTATCTCAATAAATAATTTTTCACTTCAACATTAACCGAGTATTATTTTTTAAAAACGCCCTATACCTCGTGGTTACCTTGTATTATCTAAATTATTATGTACTTATTTACAGCATAATTTTCATTACTGAACTGTTACTTAGTATGAACTAAATTATTGTATGATAGAACCAATAACCAAACGTATTTGAGCTTAAATTGCTACATATATATTTACTTATATTTCTTTTGTTTATAATAAGGATATAATGATTGACTAAATCGGTCTTGTTGTTCCCCGTGTTAGATAACTAACACACGTTTGAGCATCTGATCATTGTTTTTCTAAATTAGCATAAGAATTGATTATTTATCTTGTGTGTTTACGTGTATTATTATTAATGCCATTATTCGTTTTTATAAATGCATTTATTTCGAGATTTGTTGTTTACTGTCAAAATATTTTATTTAATTTTTGAAGGGGAAACAATAAGATTTGGTCGTTATTAATTAATGAAAAGATTTAATTCAGCCTCAATTATATTTAATTTCTTCACAAAGATCTCTGTAGTCATCCATATACCGGTTGGAATCAAAAAGATATTCCATCTAAGTCCAGGATATTGCTTTAGGCTCACTTCTTGGACATCGATCATCATTAACTGTCATATAACAAAACTACCGAATATTTTTGTTCAGGGAAGTTTTGAATTTTTCTAAACATAAATAATTCGGACTATCTCTTGTCAACTAATTTACTGAAGTATCAATTACAGCGACACCTTTGGTATAACTTATTTAGTTTCATAAGTTGTGCCGCTACCTAGAGTATCCCCGTTTCACTTCAGGTAAAACTATTTGCCATCTTATATACAGGGCGCGTCATTATCCCTGGGCAGCTGCGACGGGAAAGAGTGGGGTTGAAACTTGTCGATTTTGTCCTTATTCAATGTTTGAACGCTGTCTTTTCGTCGACTCGTTCCGACGCCACTGTGCTAGCCTGGTAGCGATTCGATACATCCACTGTTACGCTGTACGTGTCGTAACGACATTTTAGCACGTTACAAAACTTTCGATGAAAACGTCTTCCATGTTGAACATTTCATTTTTTAAACACATTCCTTTCGCTCTATCATGAAGATGTTTCATAGCATTGTGATGAGAATGTTTTGTATATCTTGGATTATATTTCTTTTGGGCTCAATTTTTTACATTGACCTCCCTGTATCAGTGCATTCATCTTGGTGTTGTAGGTATCTATATCCTGTTGCACTGCCCTTATTTGCATGAGATATCTTAATAGTGTTAACCTGTATCAACGCAAAAATTACATGCTCTTTTATCACAACAAAGAATTTGCAGTCATTGAAAAAATAAAACTAGATTCTCGCTACGGTAAACCGTTACATTTTTATGGTGTTCTATTAATTCACAAGCTTAATACAACACAGCGACTCAGTGAGCTCATAGACTAAAGAGATTTCTACCAACGATTTTCAACCCAGTATCCAACCTTTTCCTGAACACCTGAAGAAAACAAACCATTTGTTGGTTAACCATGCCGTAGTAAGTGTTTTCATCAATGTACCAGTAGGCAAGACAATCTAACCTTTTCGTATGGAATGCAAAGAAAGCGGTATAGTTTTGTACACATTGACCTGCACATAGCTGAACGTTGTTTTATGATTATTGAACAATAAATGATCATTTTAAAAAATAGTTTTTTAAACGTGTTACTCTAAACTATAATAAAAATTGAGTATAAGGAGAATATTCATAAGGAGAATATAAATAAAACATCTCTTGTTTAATAAATAAAA
The DNA here is from genome assembly GCA_024586415.1 of Phrixothrix hirtus. Classification (NCBI taxonomy): domain Eukaryota; kingdom Metazoa; phylum Arthropoda; class Insecta; order Coleoptera; family Phengodidae; genus Phrixothrix; species Phrixothrix hirtus. The sequence continues at coordinate 7,348 of JAHWXV010015430.1, read as the reverse complement.
ATTGATTAAACCATTTTTATAAATTCTAAACCAACGTTAAAACTAAGAAACAAAATATGTTGATATAAAGGATCCTAATAAAAACTAAGTTAAATAATTGTATATTGTTTATTTAATCCTGTTAAGATCCGAACCCTCAATTACAGCTTAAACGCACAAAACCTGTATAGAAAACTTTCGCTAGTTAATGTTTTAATTGAGCTAGGTAGATGGAACTACGAGGGATGCTGCTTAAATTCATAAAGTTTATTATATCTACTGTCAAACAACTCTGACAGAAGGGCGTATATAGAGTGTTCTATTACAGAATAATTTTAAAGTAAACAAATCGCGAATCGTGAATATTTTAGAATAATGTTCTACGCCCGATTAAAAAAAGTGAAAAGCAGTGTATCACTGACCCAGACACTGTTTTTGGTGATGAGGCACTATCAAGAACAACTGTGTTTCGCTGGTATCAAGAATTTAAATTCGGTCGTAGTAACCTTAGTGATGAAGTTCGTGAAGATCGAACAACATCAAAAACGGCAGAAACAAATAAATCAAACTTTACATGAACACTTGCGTGTAAAAAATTATGTTCACGATAGTTTCTTCCATAATTTGACTGAGGCTCAAAAATAGGCTCGTGTCAAATGGTACCGAAAAACACTTAAATGGTTAAACTCATGTACGTCAATTTGGTATACGATATTGTGAGTGCTGCCTATGAACCTGAAGCGAAAAAATAGACGACTGTTCAAGCGTTCAAGAAGGGAATTTTGGGTGTGCCGGCTTCTGAGTGGAAAGAATTACTTTAGTCGAATGAAAAAATATATATAGTGTAAAGGGGAATATTTTTAAAAGCAATAAATGAATTTTTTTAATTCTAAGTATGTTCGTTTTCTTCTATTCCGAAATTAAAGCAGCGGTCCTCGTATACGGATTGTTAACGTTAATAAAGTTGCTTGGTGCAACTGAATAAGATGGACGTTGTAACATTAAAATAAATAGCATCATTTAACATTTCCAATATTTAGACCTTGTCTATCTTTACAGGAAAAACTCACAAATAACAGATTGAGAGAGCGAGGAGACCATGGGACATCGCCGAAATCTGAAATCAAGCATTGAATGAATATGCCTAGAAAAATGTCTATCGATACTCTTGTGTTAAGGCAGTGGTCCCATCCTTTTGACACCTTCAATCTACATAGAAATCCTTCGTCTGCATAATTTCAATCGGAGAAAGTTGTTGATCGTATTGATCTAGAGAGGAAGGGTAGCGGTAACAGCGATTCCATTTTCTTCAAACAACTAAGACCAATGATGCCAAATTCCAGATTTTTTATGGCCTAGTATCGGCAGTTTTGTTTATTATCTGCTTTATTTAAATGAAGGTGAGCTTAGTTGCTCATCAGAGAACCATCAGCACTCTTACTGGTTTACTGAACTTACATTCAGCCTTAATTTGAATGTCTCAGGCTTCTCATAATGGCCTCTCTTACCCTCTAGATGCCTTCTAGTGTCGTAGCGGCAGCAAAGGCGCTTTGTGGTTTTCTTTCCACGATCGAAGCCAAAATCGTTTGCGATTCGACATGTTACCATAACGACTGACATTGAAATAGCGATGGAAGGGTTGCTGTGGTCGAAAAAGAATTCGAAATTCGTCATAAAATTTTAAAAAACTAACATATACGCTTCGCGCCGTCATGGTTGCCAAAAAGGCACCGCCTTAAAAATTGAATGGTTCCTTATACTTACCGATTGACAAGTGAATCATCTAGTACAGCTTTTAGAACCCTTGCCTCAAGCAATAGCAATCTCTGCAACCATTTAAACCTGGCCACACCAAGAATCGCCGTCCCCGTCTAGCTTGATACCTAAAACAATAAATTGTTAGGTTTCCATTTTTGTTGTGAATATTAATAAGTTTTCTAAATCAATCGATCATTTCGTTCTCTGTAATGCATAAGACTGCAATCTATCAGCAATGAAACGGCCTAACTACAATACGAGGTGGTGCAAAAAGAATTCATCTGTTTGAAATGCGTAGTACTTTGGAGGGGAGAGGTAGGCGGCGTTCCATGCTCCGCCTGCCACGAGGTACAGAGAGTCTAGTTTCAGCAGCCATAGAGCGGTGGAACGCAAAGTACCATGCTTTTGCAGAACAAACGATTCTGTAATTTTACTTCAACGTCTGTTCCGCTTTAAAAACAGGGACTTTACGTTTTCAAAGAAAAAGGAGCTACTAACGGTAATTTCTCAGCGCTATATTGATATGTTACGTAACTCTTTGCTACCACAACTTTGAAGACTTCGGATCAACATGGAAGAAATGCGGTTCCAACAAGATGGAGATACAGCCCATACAGCAAGATCCACGATGGAAGTTGTCCAACAAATTTTTCCTAACACGTAATCTCACGGTTTGGCCTCCACGGTCACCGAATTTATCAGCTTGTGACTATGATCGAAAACCTCTTACGCTAGACGAATGAAAACTTTCCATTCGCTGTGCCTCAAGAAATTTTGGGAAAAGCAATGTTGAACTTTGAGTTGGGGCTCCGCATGTGCATCCAGCAAAATGGAAGTAATTTTCCGGACGTAATATTTGTAAACGCGTGTGAGATTCATACAACATTTGGAATTTATATGGGAACACCTGGTTTACATATAAATGAATTAATAGTAAAACCTAATCGGTGAATGACCGATACCATTTTTATGTTAAAATTACAAACGTAAATCGTTAAATTTTGCAAGGCCTTTATTAATAACATTTACCAATATTTTCGTAAAAATAATACAACAACAGCTTTCCTACGAAAACGGGTACAATGCTAAAAATAAATGTTAATCACCGATCTCCCCCTTCACGGTAAGTTCAAGGAGAAACTTCTTTTAACATCAGTTCAGAGCTAACTACCATGAGGTCAGCGTGCGTGTTTCCGTTCTTCAATGGTGCGAGTGCACTTTAATTGGGCCAACGCCTTGGTTCGAGAAAATACATAAATGAAGAGTTACCCCGCTGAACGTTCCTATCGAGATATTGAATTTGTGGGAATTCAAGCATCCAACGCCTGTCGGCGAATTTTCAGGTGATTCGTTCATTTTCCACCCATGTTCGTTCAAGGGTTTGGGACATTGTCGTAAAGTATACTACGGGTAAGATATAATTGGAACCGAGGCCTTGACGCCACCACTCTGCCGACGTATTCGAATCCCTCAGACTCCCGTCTACACGTAAGAGGAGTTTTCTTTTCAATAAACTTACGGTCAAGTAGTGATCCTAAATATGCGTTCATTTCAATTGCTATTTGATTATGACTGGATAGTTAGTTCGATCATATCATACGTCAAAGACGATCAAAGTAACCGATAGTAATAACAAAAATTGACATTAGCTTTTGTTATCCATATTTTTTATTGTTTATCGAAATAAGACCTTTACAGAAGGGCCATTATGTTATCTAGACTAGTATTATTTGTATCTTATATAAAGCGCAGGGGTCCCCGAACATATTTATGGAATATAAATTGTTTACTGTAATTTTTCTCCATATTTTAAATGAGAACAATGTATTTCTTGCAACTGTATGCATTCCAGTTTTCGAATATCATTATATCTAGTATACCACGCACAATATTCTTTTATTTTGTAATCATAAATACCTATAAATGTATTAACGAATCCGTCTAAGTGAGTTGATTGAAATATTAATCCAGTGGCGTAGCTTAAGTCAGTAATTAACTAGTAAGTTGCTGTGACAAAATCCTACCCATTTCGGTTTGGAATAAGATTCCTTATCGTCTCGTTTCTAAAGAAGATCTACCGTCTAGATATCCAGATAAGGTGGCGCCCAAAAACTTACGGCTTCTTTTTCCGACTTTTTGACTCTCGCGAGCCGTTCTTGAATTGTTGCCTAATTATTTCTATCAAAGACCGTAAAACCCCCCTTTCTTCACTATGGCTGCCAGAGCTACTAGCTAATGCAGGGTAATCAGCATTTTAGGCAGCCTTTTGGGGCCTAAAGAGTTTTCGGGCCCCTTACATATATCCTAATTAAAATTAAATTAAATGATCTTGTACACCAATAAAAACTAGAGATTTTTGTGCAACCAAATTTTTTATTTTGAAATCTATGCATTTTTTTGCGCCATCCTGGACAAAGATCTTTCCCGCTACAATCGCAATGTAAATTTTAGAACGATAGAAAGCAACAACTATGACCAGTATAAAGAATTTATTTTTCAACGTAACCTCCATACATCACAGAATTTCTGCCATCGTATACCAAGGCGTTAATATCATCAGAATAAAAGCATTTTTCCTGACATCTGAATCATTGTAACACGCACAAAATAAAAGGAAGTCTGATGGCGCTAAGTCGAGACTATAAGAGGATGTGGAAGGACGTCCCAGCTAAATCCTTGCAGTTTTTTCCAGATTTTCTGCATTATCTGCTTACAACAAATCACGTCGTTTGTCACGTTACTGTACGAACAGAATTCAAAACACCGCAGTACTAGTCGCTTGAAACGTTGTCACAAACAGATTCGTATTCTTTTTAAAGCCATGCACCGCCAAAACATCGGTATTTCTTTCAATGCTGTTCGTTAAATTGTGTTATTAATATTTTATTTCACACGGAAACGAATAATATTGTATTGCGCAATATCCGCGCTGTTCATCGTCCTCTGTCTTGAATAACTATCAACACGGTTACTATGAGAACAAGTGACGTTGGCAAAACGTTAATGTGAACGCATGCTATTGTAAATACCAGTTACAGTTACCAGTTGCAAAGCAAATTCCGGTTTTGACGTGAACGTCCCTCGTAATAAGGCAAATTTCAATGGATAGCGTGAAAGTAAAAAATCAAAAATAACTAAACTATAATAAAACTAGAAAAAAGAAAATGAGAAGCGTTAAGTACTGCATAAATGTAATAAAAAACAAAATCAAACTTAATATTAAGTCCAAAAGAGATAAATTGGAAACGAAATAAACACATTAGAGGGGTAGACATAAAAGGTTAGAAATAAAACTAGGAACCTCTTGGGATTTCGCTTGATTAAAGCGAGTCGATTCTCAAAACCGAAATATAGAACCTTCATAAATGAAACGAAAAGTTCATACTGCTGAATGAGTGAAAAAAGTTAATGCAAAATATTTGACAGATGTTTTATTAAAAATTTAAGACTTGAGGATTATAAAATCCCGTCTCAGGAATATAATTCCAAATAATTTTTGAAGTAAAAAAATCGTATAATCTTATCGGTACATTACCGACACATCACCCCCTGGAGTTGTAATTTCTACTTTTACGGCAGATATTTTTCACCCGACTAGGGAAACATTGGAATTTTCAAGCACAGGTGATGTTTTCTCAGGAAGACATAAATTGAATCATTTGCTGCAATGAGCAACTCTAATAGCGCCATTATAACTCACAAATAACTATAGCTATAATGGATATTATCTGTCGCGTAAAAATAAATATTTCCTTTTTTTTGCTGTAAAAAGTTTAAAACTTTTGGTATGGAACACAATTACTGACGTAGTACAATTGCGAACAAATAGAACAAATAGACATCCCAGGTTACCTAGTGTATCACATTAATGCAGATAGATGCAAATAACGGTTAAGGGTCCCTGAAATGTAGAAAGAATTAATGATAGTTCATTGAAACTTGTATGTTTACCTTCTTTATGCATTTGCGCAATCGGAAAAACTGTAGGAACAAAGCGAATTTTATTGACTCAAGCCCTTAAAATCCACTACTTTTTTCGTGTTTGAAACGCGAGTTTAACTTGTTATAATCAGCCATAAATTTGTTTTTATTACCTTTTAACAACTTCGTAGATGTCTTAATTGAGTTAAAGAAATTCTTATTTTAATTAGACGAACGTGATGTCCCGAATTGTAGGTTCGGCTTCAATTATCGTTTATGGCTTAACAAATAAATCAACGTCCACTAAAACGTTTTATGACATACAATTACATTAATGTTTGTTTCTACCGCGCCACCCTTTCTACTTTTCTAAAAGAATTAGTTTACTAGACTTGTCAAATCAATTTGTGATGGGATATTAGGATTAGGAAAATGCAATGGGCGCGGATTTAAAAATATGTTTTCAAATTCATCGCATAATGTGTGTTATTTTTTAATCTTTAATTTGTTTCGTAAACTTAGAGGTCGCACGCAAGATGATATATTTGCCAACTTCCGGTGGTAAAGTGAGGCTGCTTCTGTAGAATGCAAAGCGCAATGTGTCGTACAAATTCAAAGGATCAAAGGGCTTGACACGTTAAACTGTAACTTAAAATTTTCATAGATAACTGTTCGAAAAGCGTTTACAATATACAATAGATACAGAGACGTAAGCATGATATTTAGTTCTATAGAAAATGAATGCAGTTTGTGAACACAAATTTTCTCAGTAAATGTTGAAAACATAAAATTGATAACTTTAAGTGGCTACAATTGTCTAATAAATCAAATAAGGTTACTTAAATTTAAATAAGCTTCAAACAAAGTAGAAATTTACATTTACATTACCCAAAATTATTTACATGCAATAGCTAGTGCAGTTCATTGCAATGCATGCAATGAAACAACTGTTCCAGCATCCAAAGGCATGAAAGATATTTAAACAATTATTATTATTAAAACAATGTATAGAATGACTCAGAAAAATAGGAATTCCCTAAAATGTTTGTTCAAGTTGTTTTGAAACTTCATCCAAAGAATTGAGTGTTATGCATTAACTGTTATAGTATTCAATCGTAACAATCGAATTTGTCGAAAACGATAATACACAATACAAAATATAGGGCAACCACGAACTTAACACGGCACTAGATGCTCCTCAAAGGCGCCTCCAATCTTTAACATCCATCGTCGTCTTAGGAACATTAGATGACATTACACTTGCACTCCGCTGTTCATAAATAACAAAAAAGCTTGTAGGGAACTAAAAATAATAGCAGTTGTACTATCATTGAATTTTTGAAATTTAAAAGCGAACTTCAAAGTTTTAGTCCCAATATTTATTAACTCAAAGAACTTTTTACGGTCTAATTACCTTCACCAAAAGAAAAATGCCGAAAATATCTTAACATAAGGCTTCGGGCGCGTTGGCTATGATTAAAATAAAGTTAAAAATTCAACGGAGCTTTAGATATTTTAAATCAATATTTTTGACTCCTACTACAGAAATTTATCATTTCATCCATTATAAGCAAAAAATTAATTTAACATGCGAACGTGGAATGTAAGAGGGATGTATGGAAAGGAACATGAGATTTTGAGTGAAATGAGAGAGAGAAGGTTAGATGTGCTGTGTGTGAGTGAAACTAAG
>JAHWXV010015415.1:0-11005 GCA_024586415.1 Phrixothrix hirtus | reverse complement strand
AACTTAAAGGTGAATATTTTGAAAAACAATAAAACAGTTTGTTCCAAAAAATTTGTTTTTTTCCCTAGTTTTTGTAACTACTTAAAAGGCAACCCTCGTAAGCCTTCTCTAAATTCATAAACGTGCAACATATTTTGTCATTTATATGCGTTACAGGCTCTCTAGCTGAGGTACTAATCTACACTGGAAGGTACAAATCTTGCTTTAGACCCTTATACGTATTCTACCCATAGTAATTCTATTAAATATCCTTCCTGGTACATTCAACAAACTTATACCTTTGTAATTCTTGCATTTATATTTACTACCTTCCCCTTTATCTAAACAGTAATTTATCACTGAAAATTAATTTATTGTTTTTTAAAATATTCTCTCTTGCGATCTATATAATTTTATATTCTTTGGAACTAATTGTCAAAACATTTTTGCCATTCTGTTTGAGACATATCTAAAACATGGTTTTCGAATGCATCGGCGGCTCCTTCTCTCGACGAAGATCTTTGTCCACGCAATTTAATCTTGACGTTCGGGAACAAAAAGAAATCATTGGGTACCAAATTAGGACTGTGCGGCGGATGACCTATTAATTTAATTTTTTGAGTGTTCAAATAATCGGTTGTTAGACGAGATGTGTGAGAGCTCGTATCGTCATGATGCAGAATTATCCTACAGCGCTTGTTTGTTTTCCTTATTTCCCTGAAAACTTCCGGCAAACAAATGGTGGTGTACCATTCGGAAGTGACGGTTTTGCGTTCTTGTAAAGGGACTGTTGCCACGTGACCAGTTTTTCCGAAAAAACAGGCGACCATTTGTTTCGAAGTGGTTCGAGCGCGTACAACTTTTGTTGGGTTTGGTACATCTTGAAACACCCATACGCTCAACTGCTGTTTACTTTCCAGCTCATATCCATATATCCATGATTCGTCACCTGCTACAATATTATATACGTCTTTTAAAGTACTGCCATAGTATTTCGTAAGCATTTGCTTGCATCAATCAATACGGGCATCTTTTTCAGATGTTTTCAAATTATATGGGATCCAACGAGAACAAACCTCTTTCACGGTTAAATGTTCATGCAATATTTTATATATGTTGGTTGAACTAATGTATAAGGCTGCCTCAATATCACAGAATGTCACATAACGATCTTGTATTATAAGTTTTTGCACAGCATCAAAGTTTTCTGGCACAACAACCGATTTTGGGCGAGCTTCATGAATTTTGTCGGTGAGCAAACGGCGGCCACGATTAAATTCGCTATACCAACGTTTCATAGTGACAAAGGATGGATCTTCATCACCAAAAGTGAAAGCAAGTTGATCGATGCATTCTTGTCTAGATAATTCACGTCGAAGCCGTAATAAATCATCGCACCAAAAGTTTTACGAGTTAATTCCATTTTTGAGCTGAGGCACAATTTTCAAGTCACTATAAACACCACTAATCACGCTCAAATGTCAAAATGTTCTCAATAAGGTTATGTTCAAGAATGTCAAACTTTCCATTAGAAATTTTAAATGGCGTCTCAAACATGCAGTGTTGCCAAGGCTCACAATATAAATAGTGCTCCTCGTAGGTTTATTCATAGTTACCTTCTCTCTTCCTACCTGGGTACTTGTACCATGCGACCGCTCAGGTAATATGGTTCACAGAGGTTCACAATTGCCTTTAAAATTGAATAACCGGAAGTACCATTTTATTTCTGTGACTTTTAGATATTTTCCGAATTTTTTGTTTTCCATAATTTTTACGAAATCGGCTTTAACAAGTTTCTTTACACTTTTGATATTTATTATCCATTTCATGCCCTTTTATAAAATCTAGGCGGTTTTACAGAAGATTTTCCATAAATCGAGTAACCTGAAGTACTATTTCCGTTAACTCTGAATAAAATAATTATAAAACTAAATACCCTAGATGATTGAAAATTTATATTTGATGTGATAACTATCTTTGTATGCAAAATTCAGAATTTGGTTAATATCGAATAACCGGAAGTGTCTCTTTATTTCTGTCGTTTTTAGAGATTTTCCGATTTTTACGATTTTCTTAGAATTGGCTATATCGATTTTTTTGAACATCGTATATTTCTCAGATACTTAACTTTTAACTAAGCGATTTGTCTTTTAAATTTTCGAAACTCGTGTAACCGGAAATACTTAAAGTATTAATTGTGAACATCATATCTTAAAAAGTAAACAGCATATGAAAGTGAAATTCTATATTTAGATTTCTTATCTTCCGTACATAAGATAGCAAGAAAAGTTAAAAGTTAAAATTGAATCACCCGAAATGCCACTTCTTGCGATTTTCTCGAAAACGACTATAACAATGCTTAAATCCCGTTATGCTTCTTAGGCCTTTGATGTTATTTACGCGAAATTAACAGTTTCTCTGAAAAAATGCATTGAAACGACTTATCAGTGGAAAATCTCTGGAGTTAATCAGCATTTTGCATTTTCAGTAACTTGGAAGACTGACTTTGCATTTATCGTTCCGAAAATAAACGCAAATAGTATTTTAATCATTCGTGGACATTATATGCATATATTTATATACTTAAAAAAATAGTGTGTCTCACACCAGATTTTTTTTTAGTATACTAGCATCAAATTTATACGTTTGTTATTATTTGCTTACTAAAATAAATTTTGTTTTAGCTAAGTGTTGACAGTCTCGGAATTGAGACTCTAGGTTAGAGTCAAATTTGTGTATCCATTTGTTTTCCCTCGCAAATTAATCCTTCAAAGTTCAATTCAACATCTTAATTAATACCCTTATTTTATAGGAGGTGCTGGTAATTAAGCAAGTAATAAACTAGAGCAGATAAATCAAGTCAATAGGGAGTAAGTATATCAACTGATTCTAAAGTTGTCTAAAAGTTTCCATAATATTCCATAATTTCCGCCTAAATTATCGCCTTAAAAGGCTATATCAGAAGTTTCCCGAAAGGTAGTAGGTAGTAGCGCTGGCTTGGTTGTTTAATCCCGAATTTATCTATTTTTTACAGGCTTCTTGAATAACATCTTTACATCGTGGTATTAGGCACATCCGCCATTTTTTTAGTTATATATTTACGACTATTGAGCTAATGTCTTAACGCAGAATGCTTACGTGACCCAGAAGCATGAAAATGACGATAAAATGATGTTAAAAGAACCAAAAATTCGGAATAAAATAGTTGATTTCGATAATAATTGAAGCGTATTGTTAATTTCTGTGAGTAGAAGATTCAAGCAGAGTAATTTGTAAGAATATAAGGGTTCTATTTTAAATAAACCATAAGTGATAAAGATTCGTTTTAATAAAAACCAATTTGCAACTATATATACAATTTCAGAAAAAATAGATTTATAATCATATTTTAAAAGGGAGCTTAAGAATTCGAGTGAAAACAAAAAGTAAGAATAGAATTAAGCAATTATACTCGGCAAGTGGTCGAATGAAATACTTCTACTACACTTTTTAAGCATATAATATACGAGTTTTACATTCATATGATTACACTGCATGGGTATATAGAAGTATGAAAAACAAATATAATGTCTAAGCTTTTTTTTTCGTGAACCAGTAGTTTTGCATAAAATTAAGAAAAAAGTTAGAAAGATTTATTCGAGGTATAATAGTAGCAAGTGTGTTTGAGTAGCTACATCAAAAAATATTACAGGGCCAAGGTTACAAAAACAAAAACCTAAGTCAGCACTTTGATTATTATTAGTTCCTGTTTTGTTGCCATAGATGTTGAAATTGTCAATTTATAATTTAACTAATTCCTGTTAGTTAGTCTGTGAATTCTCTTTATGTTAGATTTATCATACACTTAATAACGTTTATAAAATAACTATTGAACTCCTTTTTTATGTTGTCTAAAGCCGCCCTCAGAGCGACTCAGCCATAAACTATTTATCGTCATCAATGACGTTATAAAACGTGATTTTATCCTTATGACCATTCACAAGTAGATACATTTAAAATGTAGCAGTCTTACGCATTTTCCTAAACAACTACTAAAACTTTTTCGCAATTTTCGTTTCATCTGACCTAAATGTGTTATTAAGGCTTTTTTTGTCCGTTTTACCATTAGAAAAGTATTCTCCGAGTCTTAATCATACAGCCACGAAGTATGTTGGCTAATTATTTTGTATTAGGAAATAAAACGCCCAATAATTTTAAATATTAGAATTAAAAATTGAGATATTTTTAATTAAAACATTTATATTGAACGACTCTTAGAAAGAATAATTTTGATAAAAATTACCTGAGACCACTCTCCATACTCCCAATAAGAAGGGCAAGGAATCCTATAACATGGTCTAATATTTATAGGTCGAATACTGGCACACTTATTGGGACTGACCATAAATTTCCAAGGTTTGTCTAATTTCTTATTGTTCACAGAATTTGCGATAGCACTAAATACTGCCTTAGGAACACAATAAAGTTCTCTTGACTGTATACCCGAAGAACCACATGTTACACTGCAGGGCTCCCATTCTCCAGTAATCCAATGGAAATCACAGCTAAAATTAATTATTAAAATATTTAGAAGTTGTTAAATAACATTGCACGATTATAAACGGTTGTCCAAAAATAACTACCTTCTAGTAGGAATTTTGATTCTATTTAAATGCCATTTTGTGTTGGCGATTTCTTAGTTTTTAGTTTTATGTTATGACAATTATCTGTATATTATTTTCGCTAAATGGATGACATACCGTTATAATATTTTTCAACTCTAGGTCAAGATTGCTCGATATCACGAATTTAAATACTGTTATCGACAAAAACAAAGTTAGTTTCTTTTGGACAATCGATTTAGATTTCTCATTATTTACCTATAGGTGTTGCAAATTTCAGTTGCTAAATGTGGTTTAAGAAGTAAGGAGCAAAATTTTCTTTTAACAATTTTGTTATGTTTATTATCCCAGCAAGCAATGGTTTTTTGACGGCGACCACCTCCACAACTTGCTGAACAGGAACCCCAACCTCCTAGGATCCAATTATATCTGATTTGGTTTGAGGAATTCTTCTTTATGTAGTATTCAGTTCTTAGCGATATATCTAAGCCCTTGTTAACTTCTTCCTTGGGAGCATAAAGCTGAAAGTTTAAAAGTTTATATTATTTAATATGCATTAATTAAAATTAATGCTTTTTGTACTACTTCCGCGCAAAATAAGATTTAGCTTCCACTTTTTAGATCTTGAAAGTAAGGCAGATTATTTTCTCTCTATGGAAGAAAAAAGTTCTCTCATTTTCTTCCGTAAAGAGTAAAACGGAATAAATTAACTATAAACAATACTATCTTGAAAATAATGTTATCATGGAAACTGTTTTCATACTATTAGTTCTTGGCAATTTGATCACCAATGCATCTTTATCAATTTATTGTTAAAAAATATAAGATAGAACTTTCAATTGAAATAAAATGAAAAATATAGAAGGTGAAACGGTTCTTATCGTTTTATTTGGAAATAAATTTTATGGCATGTACAAGAAATCTATTGGGCGCATTTAACACCATACAGCGGTGTAAAGTCCTAAAAGTGCTATACCAGATGTTTTTAGACGCAGTGCTGTAACTACAGCGCCGATCCTGAAATTTAGCGCAAAATCTTTAGCTAGATGTTAAATCGTAGGAGGGGAAATATCTAACACATGATCAACGTATACTTTAACCTAAGCTAACATCAAATTTTGCAGAATAGCGATCTGAAAGTTTTAAAAACACTTCGCAAAATCGACAGGTAAGAAATGAGGGATTCAGAAATACTGATATAGTAATGATAAAAATTAACATCTAATATTCAGCATTTAGCGCTTTAAAGCACAGCGCTAGACGATTAGTGTGATTAGAACCGGCCAATAGCATTACATGACCACCACTATTTCGTTCGATAGAGAGAATTCAAGGATAAACCTAAATGTTGATAACTCTGTATATAAAATCAGACCACGCCTTACTAATAATACGAATAATATTTGCTTTTAGATTGGCAGCAACTATGGTTTGTTGGAATGAACAAAAAGCTTCACATGCTCCTACAAGAAAAAGTCTAACGGCGACAAATTGAAAGATTTTAGTGGCCAGTTGACAACTATATTACTCAAGATAATCTTATCATTGAACTTCGATTTTAATAAAACACCAGTTTCAATAGAAGCGTTCACCAATAGCAGTCACAGCCATTCCTTCTACATTTTGGTCATACAGGTCAATTGCTTTCCCGGTATAAAAACCACCCCAAACTTATTGCAGATGCAATGGTCGCTTGACTATTGCCTGAGGATTCGCATATTCCCAAATACGGCTATTTTGGTTATTTACAAAGCCATCCATTCAAAAGTGAACGACATCACTGAAGATAAATTTATTAGTAAAACAGCAGCAGTTTTGATCTGCTCTAGAATCCATTTCACAAAGTCGCACGATTCAGCTGGCTTCAACCCTTGGGTTAATTGTACCCTGGAAAGATCGTGTACTAAGCCTTTTCCTTTTTTATTGATATGTAAATTAATTCAATTTAAAGATATAAATAGTAGGAATTTATGTTATAAGAATCGTATCAATGATCATAGGTCTCGGTTCATAATACACTACGAGCATTATAATGATTTATTATGATCTGTACAACTTGCAAAAGTTTATCTGCTAACCCCAAATGCCACCCAATTTAAATGTATTGTAGGCAATTAAAATATAAGAGACCCGTATGGTGTCATCTGCGGTACTTTGGGTTTAATAGATAAAAATCACCCCTAAATCTGAATCTATTCGGACCAAATTTAGTATTTCACATAAAACAACGGCCGATTTTAATTAAACAAATTTTAAAATATTCCCCATAATCAGGACAAAAGCACGATTTTTCATGTGAATATCAGCTAAAAAAAAGTTGACGTGTTTTCATATATTGCCTAAAAATGGTTGTAAATATGGTTTCAACCGTCCACCTGTACTAGGACTTTATTTCTATTTTAATACAATTTTTTTTACAAAAATCGTTCATTTACGTATGAATAGTTCTAATTGTGTTTAAAATTTGCTCCTTGCATGCCCCATATGTGTTAAACCACGAAGGCGTAAATCATCCATAAGGCGTGTTAAAATGACTTACAATGCATGTAACATGATCATACTCGATAAAATATACAAAAAAGTCTTAAAGAACATGACTTCAAAAATTAATCTCTTTCGAAATATGGTACGGTTCTTGTGTTGATGTACATATACAAGTCAAATAAATCGGTGCCATAGTACAATATATGTAGTTATTTATTATTTCATTTAATAATGTAGGTTATGCTTAGAAAAAAAATATTGTACTGTTGATTTCATAGTCAAATGAATCACTTCTAAACTACAAAATACGCTAAACGTTAATTGCAAACAAAAAACTGTAATACTAAAAAATCCACTACAGAGCTATTCACAAACTCATTTTACCGTAAGTTCATTAATTGGAAGAGACGTTAATATATGAAAATGGGGATTATTAGAACGGAATAGCTATCATAGATTCCTAATAAGGAAATTTTGCATGAAAAATTTTCAAACCAACGTCTTGACATCAATACCTTAATCGATTTAGATGTAACAACAACAATTATAAGTGAGTTTTGGCTCGAGTTTACAACATTAATATGGTTTCATAATTGACAATTTTATATTGTATTGTAGATTACGTAAAATATATGGATTGTTGAATTAAATATTTAAATTTTGTGTATATGCAATTGGAAATAACATAATATTGTACTTATATAATAGTAAAAATGTAATATTATCTATAATGAGATGTGTATACTATTTTTGGTAGTTTGAACAATAATGGTATGCATCAAAAAAATGTTTGAAGTATAATGAGCTTTCAAACCATGAAGATCAGATAGTAGCAACGTTTGTGCAGTTGTTGAATGAGTGTGGCTTTTCTTCAGTGTATTCACTTTTAGATCTTGAGTATCTAAAAAAGTTTATGTACCTTGGTGATACTCACTGATTGTGAACCAGATATTACAATATGATAATATTATTTCGTAAATGCAGATTAATATCAGAATTCATTAACAGTACGCTATATGAGAAAAGCCGAACGAATCCAAATACATCCAGAGGTTGTATTTTTCCTGTTGTCCCCATTGTTCTTATTTTAAAATTAACCTTTTCTTAAAAGAGACGTCGCTTCTGCAACGACTTTTGAACAATGGCCTTTCCAGGAGTTGAGCAATAATACGCTTGTTGGCGCTACACTTGGTAAATTAATATTCTCTAAACAGGTTGTAAAGTGCTTTAATCGAAAGAACAAGAATGAGTTATTTGCGCTGAATGTCAGTTTATCAGAAATACCGTTTCATTTATTTTACGTATAATTTTCCAGATTTTAATGCTTGTACAGGGTGATTCCGAAATGATTAAACAAACTTTCGGGTTCGATTAAGCTAACCAAAATAAAGAAAAAGTGCCTATAAACATGTGTCCGAAAATGTCTCCTTTCGGAGTTACAGTATGCACTACACTTTTTATACAAAATAAACAAATTACTCTATTCAAAGGATAAAAATTATGCAAACCGTTATACAATGATTTATTTTTAATTTACAAAGTATCCACCGCCAGTTTGAACACATGCTTGCATGCGTCTAACTATTGATTGTCGAACGCAGTCAAATATTCCTGGTGTATTTCTAATTGGTTGACAGGCAGAGGTATTTATGTGTTAACTCATTAATCGTAAGTGCCTTGGTTACGTTGTTTCTTTGCGTCAAACGTTGTAGCTTAATTAAAAATCGAGTGCTGATAGTGTAATTAATAGTTCACTATTGAAATGGATCGTTTGGAAATTATCGAACTAACAGATATATACTTTACATATGGACGCACAAATGGTAATTCTTATTTAGCTATATCGCCAAACTTATCAGTGTCGTAAATATCCTGCAGTAGGAACCTTTGCAAGCATACATCGACATTTGCGGGTCGTTTAAAATGTGAAGTACTGATTGTGAAGTGCAGAGGAATGTAATAACAACGGAAACCCACTAGCAGTAGAAAAATTAGTGCCGAAATTAAGAGTTTACACGAACAACAATTGCACCCATTTCAACTCCAATGCATACAAGCGTTGTTAGAGGAAGACTATGTACGGTGTCTCGAATTTTCTCGATAGTTTTTGCAAAAATGTTTAGAACTCTTCAATGATGAAACTATGTTCCCTAGAGACACAATTATGCACTTCCACAACAACCACCATTAGTTAGATGAAAATCCACGTAATATTATACAAAGTAAACATCAACAACGGTTTTTCTTGAACGTGTGGGCTGGAATTGTTGAAGATAAGTTGATTGGTCCTTATTTCTTTTCACTTACCCTACCTAGATGGTCCAATTTACAAAAACCTTTTAGAATAGAAATTGCCTCTACTGCTTGATAAAGTCCCGTTATTGATACCACATCAAATGTTATTATGCACGGTGGAGCGCCGGCACATTTCAGTGCTGTTGCTCTAGAAGTTTTGAATCGTGTTTATTCAAACAGGTGTAGCGGAAGAGGTGGACATATTCCACTACCCGTTCCCTCACCCGACTGTAATCCGTGGGACTACTTACTTTGAGGACATCTAAAAACACTTAATTATGCTACTCCCGCAACGAACGTGCAGAAATTAAGACAGCGAATTTTAAATAGCTCCGAACAGATTAAAAATACGCCAAATATTTATGGATTTAAAGAAGAAAATAATACACACAAATCATAAAATATTAATATATATTTATTTTGATACGATAATGGCAACTGTCACCAATCCTATTAACTGGAAATATAAAACGCTGGTCAACTTTGAAGATTTTCCTCTATAACTCGCTTCAAGAAACTCTTTTATAGAAATCAATTTGTTCGCGTAAAACCGCATGAGAAGCGTGGCAAGTTTTAAAAAAATCGTTAGAGCTATTTTCGAGGAAATCGCAAAAAAAATAAAAATTGCAAGAATAAATTAGGGCGTGTTAGAAATATAAACAAATATGAAATTTCATTTTTCTACGCTGCTTATTTTTCGAATAAATAGCAACCGAATGGTTGCAGCAAAACCGGAAATTTAAATACACATGTAAAAAGTTTTATCAAATATTTTAGCTAGAGTAAATAAAAACAAACATTTCAGAAAATGTTTAATCATAAAAACGTATAACTAACAAAACGAATTAAAGAGGAAAGTAACATGCTTTTTTAATTTATTATGTGCTCAATCTCATCACCATTTTGCGCCAAACAGGCATCAACTCGTTTTAAAACATTTTCATTAGTTGACTTGCATAAAGCGTTACGGATTAATTAATTCAAAGTTTAACGAACTCGATTTTGCATTTCCGTTTCTGCGTTACAGGTTGGGCTTAAACTTAATTTTTGATGGTGCCCCAAACAAAATAATGGGAAGACCTCATATTTATCAAGAGTGGTGGCCACAAAATAACCCATTATTAGCTATTCAGCTGTGATCGAAATTAATGTTCAATAAAGCTAGAACTTCCAAAGTATGATGAGCCAGAGGCTCATCCATTTGATACCAAGAAGATTATATTTCGTGTGCTTCTAGGTGTCTTAAAGACGGTTGTGCAACATTGCTTATTATTTCCACATATCTTTCCCCATTGAAATTTTCATTGCAAAGAAACACTTCTCGTTCTTCACTGTACCTCTGTACACATGAATCAAATTTATTTCTAAGAATTATTTTTTGTTATACACTTTTTTTTACTAGTATACTAGAATTTAAACTAATCAAAAATGTATTAGTTAATTTAATTTTTATTTCTCCCAATTAAACATCAGATTATAAAACTTTTTGCCCAATTTGTTTTGCAATGTTTGGGCAAGCAGTTTCTAAGTTCGTCTAAAATCCCTACATTTGTCTTTAATTTGGGAACACCCTATATACATAAATATATATATATATATATATATATATATATATATATATATATATATATATATATATATATATT
>JAHWXV010015407.1:0-10437 GCA_024586415.1 Phrixothrix hirtus | reverse complement strand
TGTTTGCTTAATGAATGTCAATATCTTCCAAATAACTCTAAAGAAGGGCACTGAATTAGAATCATGCACACCTATCTCATCTGTGGTACGTTGCACAAAAACCAGTGAGAAGGTTCTGCCCGTAAAGAAATTATCTAAACTGCATGCCACACTTGAATCCTTGGATAAAGGGTTATCTCTTGAGCAAAAGGCGAAAGCAAGTCAGTTGATCCATCAATATGCCATCAGGAATAGATATGTAAGTACTGGTCCCAATCTCTTTGATGGTCCGAGACAACTTTTGACAAATAATTTTCCATTTACTGTTTCTAATTTCTGTTATAATATAGATGTTTAGTTTTCCCAGGTTTTGCAGAAAAACGTATAATTTGTGTTTTTTTCCTCATTTACAGACATCTTCCATCGTTCTGTAAAGTTAATTAGTTATTGGAGGCACTACCTCAATGTCAATTTGGCTATTACTGTATTACGTCCTGCTACTATAATAGCCGTATCGTCGGCATTTTTGAATACTTTTAATTTAGGCATATCATGAACGAAAATGTTATATAAAACAGGCGAGAGTGCCGAGTCCTGCGGTGGGCTTTTCAGCGCTCTTCGTTTAGAAGATAGTGTATTACCAATTTTAATTTGGAATGATCTATTGGGCAGAAAGGATAGCGTGATCTTGGTAATGGATAGGGGAATATTCAGGTAATACATTTTGTATACCAAGGTGTGTCTTCAAACCTTTTTGTAAGTTTTTTCAACTTCTAGAAAAGTTGCTAATATACCAAATTTTGAAGATTCTGCTCTTGATACCATTGCCTCGAGGTTGGCTGTTTGTTGCACGGTAGATACTTTAGACCTAAAACCGAATTAGTTGCATGAGATTAATTAATTGAGTGCTAAGAAATTTTGTAATCTTTTATTGATTACTTTTTCCAGCAGCTTTGAAAGTACATTCATCAAGATGATTGGCCTCCTATTTTTAGGGATCAAAGGATCCTTATTCGTTTTCAGGATGGTCACAATGTATGCAGTTTTCCAATATAAAGAAAAGTATCCCTTGCCAAGGACATATTTAGGATACTTACAATCTCTTCCTTCTGCTTTATCGTGAACACCTTTAATGCTCTGACCGAAATTCTATCTCTACCCGGGGCCTTTCGCGGCTTCATGGATGTTAGGATCTCGGCTATTGATTCTACCATTGTCACCAAAGGCTTTTCAACAGTTGAGTTTGTCACGATCCTAATGGAATGATTGATTTTGTCAAGGAGTATTTTGTTTGCTGACAGGTTGTTTATACACTGTCTTCAAAGCTATCTGCTAGAGCTTTTATCCAGTCATTGTCCTTAAATCGTAAGATACCGTTATGCAGTATTGAGGTATTCGTTGTTTTATCCCTTTTTATGACTTTAGCCAGACGCCATAATTTAGGGTTTTCGTTACTCAGGCGCTTCCAGTATTGTTTCGTCCCACTCTCGACTTATTTTGTCTTTCAACGTTTTGAACACATCGCTTTGAAGTTTGGTGTATCGTGCTTTGTCTTTGGAGCGTCGATAGCGTGACCAAGCCTCTTTTGCCCCATTTTTTGAGAGCAGTAGAGCTTTCACGGCTTCATTTAGGCACCATATGTTTATTACAGATCCATTAGTTGGGATTTGGCACTGAGTTAGAATGTTCTCTATTGAGCTTGTGATTCTAAAGATGACGACTTCAATGTCTTCCTCCGTTTCCATTTGCTAGTCAGTTCATACCCTGACATCAAACATGAGTATTTTTTCCAGTTAGTTTTGAGTATAGTTGGCGTTTTTAGAGGGAGTCATTGGCCACCTATTTTTAAAACCACCGAGAACTAATCCGATGAAAGTTCATGTATTGTATCTGCTTCAACGAATGTTTTGTTGTTCACCATACAGAAAAAATCTATAATGTCTCCCCTTCCTCTAAAAGGAACGTTGGTTGCATCTTGTGGTGCTATGACTTGTGTTGTGGCTGCCCATAACCCAGGATGCAAGTTTGTGGCCATTGGAGTTTGTGGTTCTGCAGCCCCATAACTTATATTTCGCGTTAAAGTCGCCACCAATGATTGCGTAATCGTGATTAAACAGTAGTTCTAGGTCATCTTGTGTAATGATGCTCCTTGGATTACTGTAAATACCAATTCTTGTGAGAGGTTTTTCTCCAATTATTGCCTGAACTATGACGGTTTCGCAGTGGGAGTTCAAATGTGGTAGTAGTATTTATACGATGTTCGATCGCAGTAATATGACCATCCCACCCTCTGGGCTACCAACTCTATCATTGCGATGGATGTTGAATCCTGGAATCCTAAATCTATCTCCCGGTTTTAAATAGGTTTCTGAAATAAGTGCTGCCGTGATATCCTGTGTTTTTAGCAGGGCTACGAGTTCGAGTTCTTGGCCTTTGATGCTGTAAGCATTCCAGGACAAAATTTTTAGAGTTCTATTGTCCATTGAAGAACCATTCTAAAATTGTAGGAGGTTTGTCTGCTATTAGCTTTTCTAGAATTAATTCTATTTTCCAGCTTAAATTGTCAGAAACTGTCTCCGCCAATCTAGGAGGGCCCTAAGTTTTTGCTCTAGCGGCATACGAAACGCCTGGGATGATTTCCGCCTTTTGTATCTTTTGTTGAATCTGAAGCCTCTTCTGCTCCTTAATGGAGTTTGGGGTGCAAGAGCAGCTGCTGTTGCTTGCCGGGTGATCTCCCTTGAAATTCCAACATTTTTCTGGGGTTTCCTCACTTTTGGTGCATGTATATGAGGGGCGTTCGCCTACGCATTTGACACACCTAATTGTTGCCGTACATCTGTATGAAACGTGTCCAAACAGTTGGCACCTATAACATTGCGTTTGAGTTCCGTAGTGACCCTAACCCTCATGATTCCTTTGATTTGAAAGATTTTTTTCCCTTTATCCGTTTTGTATGTATTGACTAGTACTAGGAAAAATTTTCGTTGTTTGTTGCCTAGTCGCTTTACGGAATTGTAGGGGAGTCCTTTTTCTTGCAGGTCTTTTTCAACGTCTTCGGTGGATATGCATTCAGACACTCCTCTTATTACAACCTTCAACTCTTCTTCATTGTGGAGCTGATACGCGTGGAAAGGTATGGTTGAGGGATTTTTCGATGGAAATATTGTTTTTTTCCGCGTACTGTTTGAGAGTAAGGTAGCTGTCTTTATTTGTGATTGCTATTGGTGGTGACGGAGTGGGTTTTATTGTTCTAGGTGCTTGTGATTGCGTGGGTAACTTGGGAGGTAAGATAAGTGTAGGGAAATCTTCGATTTCCATGTCTTGACTGCCAAGTAAGCAGGTGCCATTTTCAAGGTCGGAATCGGGTATATCGTTTATGTTCGAATAGGCTTCAGTCTGTTTATCCTCATTCAATAATGTTACTTTAGACCTTTTCCTGCTTTTTACGTTATTCCATCCATCCTGTTGGGATGGTGGCTAAATTGGGCTTAGCTTGATTCTTTCCGCACTCAATATCTTGTATAAGGCCGTCAATTGAATAATACTGTTATGAATTTCAGTCATCTTAGCATCTAGTTGAGCAATCTTCTCATCATTTGAGAGGCTCTGCCGGTAATTTAAATGATTCAATGTACATTGTTACCTATCTAGTGTCTGGATTCAGTTTAATTGGTGTTAGGGAAATTATACTTCCTAAAATAAATATTAGCTCTAATGAGAAAAACTTGTCTGTAAAAAACAAAAACTAGCAAAAGTGTTAGTACTATAACCTTAAATTCTTAATTGACTGTCAATATAACCTTAAATAGGTTGACTAACCGGATAACCAAAAATAATTAACCAAATAACCGACAATATCATAAACTAACCAACAAAAACTAATGTCAAAGTGACAGTAAGTCAAAAACTAACAACTTGTAGAAATAACAGGAATGATGCAAATTACAACGAATATAACCAATACTAATAGGAAAAGGAAATACTAGGGCTTTAGCCAAATACAGAAAAAGGAAAGAAAAAACGCTTACCCCACACACAAAGGTCCCCTTGAGGAATGATTGCTGCGCGAGACCCTCGCACACTTGTTGTTTGTAATACCGTTCACTCGCGTCCCTCGACCTCTTCGGCCATCTGACTGTTAGGGTTCGTGACGCTGTGAAACCTTCTTACCCTTGCCCTGGTCTCACCTAATTGATTCTTCAAGGATTCCAAAATTGAAATTAATTTAACATTCAATTTTACTTAATTTTCATCCAAATTTTTGGATTCATCATGAAGGATTGGATATTCTTCTTCTACCCGCGCAAGAAAACTTTCTTGGGCCACGAATTTTCACTAATAAATTAATTAATTGTACTTTATAGGTTCAAAAAGCGATTATATCGGGACGCTATTTTAATCAACGTATATGCGATTTTTGAACTTGTACAAACCATGAATTTTACACATTATTTTATGTCTTGATCGTGATTTGTTATTTCCCTCTTTCAAATTGCCAAAACAGATCACGCGTTATACGCATGTTCTATCTTTGATAATCAAACCTTTGCTAGTGAAATTCTCTATCATGAACCGCTGTATGAACATTACATATATCGATTTGCCAATAGGAATTCTTTACGACTATGTGGTTGTACCTAGAACGGTTCCGAAGTGTTCATCATGACCTTCATGGAACACAAATTTGAAAAAAGTGCAAGATCATGAACATTACATATATCGATTTGCCAATAGGAATTCTTTACGACTATGTTGTACCTAGAACGGTTCCGAAGTGTTCATCATGACCTTCATGGAACACAAATTTGAAAAAAGTGCAAGATCAGGAAAACCAATGACAGTAACAACAGTAACAACAAAATGGAAGGAAATGTGCTAGACATGGTTGAAAAAGGTGCAACTAGAGGATGTACCACTCACAATTAAAATGAAATGGGGTTTCTACACGATTGTGCGCCTGTGCATTTGAGTGTGGTTGCTCGTATGCTTTTAAATGCAACATACCAAGATCACTGAGTTGACCGAGATAGACTACCCGATTCATGTATTTTCTTTTACGGGGAAATATTAAGTCAGTAATTTACACCACTTTAGTGGAACATAAAGAAAATTTGAGAAATCGGATATTTGATGGATATAATGCTATAAGAAACAACTCTGATGTTTCCAAAAGCATTTGGCAGTCAAGAGGAGAAGATTGGATTCATGTATCCTAGCTAATGGGAGTCATTTTCACCACCTTGTAAGCGCATCTGAAATTCTTACAACATTTGATATTTATTTGGAAACATCCGGTATACATACAAATTAATTAATGGTAAAACCTAATCGGTGAATCACCGATACCATTTTTATGTTAAAATTTTAAACGCAAATCGATAAGATGCTAAAAATAAATGTTAACCACCGATCCCCCCTTCCCGTAAATTCAAGGAGAAACTTCTTATAACATCAGTTCAGAGCTAACTTCCGTGAGGTCAGCGGGTGTCTTTCCGTCGTTCAATGGTGAAAATGCACATTAATTGGGCCAATGCCCTGGTTTGAGAAGATTCATAAATGAAGTGTTATCCCGCTTAACGTTTTTATCGAGATATTGAATTCGTGGGAATTCAATTATCCAACGTCTGTGCGCGAATTTTTAGGGGATCTGTTCATTTTTTACCCATGTCCGTTGAAGAATTTGGTGCATTGCCGTGAAGTACGCTACAGGTACGATATAATTGGAACCGAAGCGTTGGCGCCACCACGCTACTGATACATTCGGAACCGTCAGACTCCAGTCTACACGTAAGTGGTGTTGTTTTTCAATAAACTTACAGTCAAGTAGTGGCTCTAAATAAAAGTTCATTTCATTTGCTATTTGATTACGAATGGACAGTTAGTTCGATCATATCGTATGTCAAAGACGATCAAAGTAACCGCTAGTAATAACAAAAATTGACATTAACTTTTATTATCGATATTTTTTATGGTTTATGAAATAAGACCTTTACAGAAGGGTCGATTGTATTATCAAGATTAGTATAATTTATAGCTTATATAAATCACAGGCGTCCCCGAACGTAGTTATAGAATATAAATTGTTTACTATAATTTCTTCTCTATTTTAAATGAGAACAATGTATTTATTGTAACTTTACGCATTCCGGTTTTCGAATATATCATGCACAATATTCTTTTTATTTTATAATCATAAATACCCATAAATGTATTAACAAATCCTTTCTTTCAGGGAATTAGTTTAAGTTAAGTAAATAATACGTTGTGACGAATCTGTATAAGTGTGCTGATCGAAATATTAGTCCATTAGCGTACTCTAACTCAGTAATTAACTGGTAAATACACCCTGACAAGGTCCTACCCATTTCGGTTAGAATTAAAACTCCTTATCGTCTCGTTTCTGAAGAAGATCTACCGTCAAGGTATTTAGATAAGGTGGCGTCCAAAATTTACGGCTTTTTCCGACTTTTAGACTATCGCGAGCCGTTCCTGAATTGTCGCCTAGTTATTTCTATCAAATACCGTAAAACCCCCCTTTCTTCACTGTGCCTGCCGGAGCTACTAACTAATTCAGGGTAATCGGCATTTTAGACAGCCTTTTGGGGCCTAAAGAGCTTTCCGGCCCGTTATAACCTCTTGTAGATTAAGATGCTTTATATGTAATATTTAGATAATAAAGTATTGCTATTAACTTTAAATGTTTACCGCCCTTCGAAACAGCGGCTTTCCGAAAATCAATAAAGAACAAAATATTCCTAGAACAACCCAAGGATTCACCCATTGAATTTTTGCCGCATGTACAGTAACATCCTATATATTACATATATTAGGCAGTATTCAAAATTAACATCGGCAACCCTAGTAGCAAAGCGTATTCAATCTACAAATATGTTCAACGCAGGGTTATAATAGTAAAAGATAACTTACAGTAACTTAGCTGGAAAATTCAGTTCACCTTTCTTATGATACATTCCATTTACTGGAACTTCAGGGAGAGTCTCAACAAAAACTCCACACTTTTCACTTTTATTGAAATTGAATCAACGGAATCTTCAAAAATTTGTGAAAGTAATGGACGAAATTTTAACCAAATCTATTTTACTTTAATACTCTCATTCTTATTGCATAAATAATTCGATAGTATAACAGCCCTATTTTTAAACTTAATTTTTAACTAGGTTCAGTAGAGGGACTAGACATTATTTGTTTAACAAAGTAAAATGAAGCGATGCTATCTCTGAAAATCAACTCAAATAAATGCCTAAAATGTCTTCATACTTGCACGCAAGTTACGTTAGAAACATGCATAAAATGCATCATTTAGAATTGTTATAAGTTTGGATTAAAAATTGGGAGCTTTAATAAATGAAAGTAAACAAATCTGGGGTTACTAACAATTAAGTAAATATCCAGTGGCGGCTTCTAATTACTATTTTAGACGTAAAGTTTCAATAAATTAAATCAAAATAAAAAAAGGGCGTTCGCAACCTCAGTCTATCTAGTTGGACCATCTGTAGAGCTCGTTAAAGAACGTCATTTTATTGAGTAATACATTTTTGCTGTAAAAGGTGCTAGAAATAATTTTGTTCTTGTTACTTATCACAAACGATAATTTTTGTAAAACACCGATAACCGTAAATTGCACAGAATAATTTTATATTGTCTAAATTTTACGCAGACAGAAAAAATGCATAACTTTCGAAACGTCTAAGTTATGCCTTAAATATTGTTTTCTTCTTTCTGTATTAGCCAAGTTTCGTTTTATAAATTATGTCGTTAGTTCGCTGGTCAACATCAACGACAGTAACGATCCTAATAATAGAAAAATGTTAAGTACCTGTTAAATTTATTAATGTGCATAATTACCGTAATTCTAATTTTGATAAAATTTTGATTTAGTAAGTCTTTAGCTGAAATATCGATCACTCTTACAACATTTACATGTCTTGCGTTCAAAATCTTTAACTTTCTGGGAATACAGGAAATGAGTACTGGTCCACTTTTTCAGCCGTTTAGATGACTATTTCCTGATTTTGTTTAGAAGTAATATAGAAAACCTCTAGAAGATGGCGCTTCCAGCCACGGATCAGCTTGCAAACGTTTTATTGAATTATTCCTCAGTTTTTATAGTAATACAGGAAAATCCATTGCAATTAATTTTGAAATTTCTGAGGTTGTGGAGATGGGTATTGTATTTATGTAGAACGAAGATATTAATAACATCGTCTCATGATATTGTAACGCGGGTTGTTTTTTTTTATATTCAGTTTTAACTTACTTATCACTGAATGGGAGATCTCGTAAAATCTTTCATACAAGTCGGATAGCGTGTGTTCGTTACAGTACGGTACTCTAGAGGCTCCTCTTGAATCCTTCAGTCTTATTTGATAATAAACGCCAGAATTTATATCGCTGCAAATTCAGATCTTAAATCTGTTAATAGTCAAGACTGGATCGTTGTTTTTTATTTAGGTTTCCCGGTATCAACTGCCTTGGTTATTAATCGGATACTAATGGTTTACTCCTCACTAGAAAATTTTACATTAAATTGAATAAGTTATTGGTTTTCAGACAGTTTAGTATCGCTCCACCTTCTATATCTTTATTATTTCTGTTTTGTATGTTATCCCTATTAGTATATTTTCTGAAATCTTTTAGGATGTGTTCCACTGTTAATGTAACACTGCACTCGGCGCATATAGGTCGTTTCTGGGACAAAAGCATGTATGATGAAGTGAGTTTTGTGTGCTCTATTGAAATTTTTATTTTGCACGGGCGTGGCGTCCACTTTCATTTGAAATTGTTTTACGTATGTATTCCACACATCCCATTTATTGTGGAATTTTGTTATTTTACTCTTAGCGTAGGTTCTAACATCTTTTAAGCTACATCGATTAACTTTTTCGGCGTTGGGGTCTGTAAGTGCTTCCTTCGCTCCTTGGTCTACTATTTCGTTCCCCAGTATACCTATATGGCCAGGCACCCATATAAGTATTATAATTTTTTTCTTTTCTGAGCAACTAGTATATAATGCACGGATACTTTATGTTATAAGATCATCGTTGTGGAATCCATCTTCAATTGCTCTCAAAACTGATAGGGAGTCTGTAATAACAAGGAAGGCTAGATGTTCACTTTCGTTGCAAATTTGTAATGCTAGATAAAGCACAGTTGCTTCCGCGGTGAACCCACTTGCATAAGGTGGAAGTGCTCTTTTTAATGTTGTGTAATTGTAAACAACGGCACATTCCACACCATCCGTTGATTTGGATCCGCCGTATAAAGGCACTGGTACGTATGATAGTTATAAATCATTTTTATATATTGTTGTTTTATAACTACAGTGTTTATCTCTCTCGTACTCAAGTTTAAAAGTTCCAATTTTATTTCAGGAACTTTAACAGACTATGGCTGCTCTTTTTCCCTGGGTAAGGATAAATTTCACTTATTTGTATGTTCATCTCTTTTAAAAGTTTGCTAGATCTATATGTCAAAGATTGGTGACGTGTAGATGAAGAACGATAAGCATTTTCAAAAGTATTTGATATAAATAATGGCAAGATCCTGTTATTTATGTTTTTATGCAGGTTAACCCTATACATAAGTATTAGTTTTCTTCTTCTACGTGGAATGAATCATACCTATGTATTAATTCCCGGGAAAGTTCTGAAGGCACCCAGCGAATACCGTATACCAGCATTATGCATCACATCGAATGGTGCTAAAGTGCTCCGTTTAGCTGATGAATAAGTAACACTGCTATAATCCAACCTGGATAAAATTAAACTCTTATGTAATAGTAAGATAGTTTCTCTGTCGGCACCTCATTTGATGTGAGCTACTCCTTTCATTAAATTAAGTATAGGCCTGCATCTATTGGTGATTGCGTTGACTTGAATTTTCCAAATAATCCTATTTTCATAATGTAGCCCTAGGTATTTGAAAGTATCTACATTTTGAATTGGTTGTCTATTAATGTGAAAGATTAATTGCTCGGTACATCTGGACCTTTTCCTTCAAAAGTGCATGGATTTGGTTTTATATAGGTTGTACTTAGCAAGTGTTCGAGAAAGTTCGTCAATTCCATGCTAAAGAGTTTTATGTGTATACGCTGCAGTTTTACCCATTTTCAACAGCACTATATCATCTGCATAGGCACACTAACATAATGGCGTTTCTATTGTCATTAGCGCTCGATCTATGGCTATAAGAAATAAAGTTGAGCTAAGGGGCAAAACCTGTGAAGTTCCATTGTGTATAGGGAATGATTCAGGGAGCACGTTTCCAATTTTAACTCGCATTGACAGTTCTGTAAAAAAGTCTTCTATAAATATAGGGAAATTTCCTTTGAAATTCCAATCATATTGTAACAAAAATTAAAAACAGTAAATGGAAAATTCTAGAATCATCTAGAATGTTTTCTTTGTAATAAAATAGATGATGTAATCCGCAAATGAC
>JAHWXV010015401.1:0-12526 GCA_024586415.1 Phrixothrix hirtus | reverse complement strand
ACTACAAATTACCTTTGTACATTTTTGAAACTGTGTCGTTTTCAACAAATTGTCAAAACTTTAATAACAATGATCAAACATCACGACAAATAATGAACATTTTATAAATGTCAATGTCGTCCCAATTTTCTATATCAAAATACCAGTTTCTTGACGTAAATCGTTCTTTTTTATAATTTAATGAAATAATAATTATTGTACTGTTTATTAGAATTGTCATTAATTTGTAAATATGCTATTTTATTAAATTTTTGTACTAGCTAAAACTTCCATTAGATGTCACTACGGCATTTATACCGTATCTAGAGCGAGAGTATTCCCGCACAGTATTTTAGAATAGCATGATTTCGTATTTGAAAATTGAATAAAAATACTCATATTAGGGGTGAAAAAGAACAAATTTTTAGAAGTTAACAATTTCATTCCTTACTATAACAGCTTATAACAATAAATGTAGTAAACTGATGCAGGTAGAAGATAAAGCCTATTGTTGAAGATCTTTATTTCTACGTTATTCAGAAATAATCATGTTGTATTTATATATTTTAGAAAATTACGTAAATTTAAATATGTTTCTTTATTTCTTAATATTTATAATAATTATTGTGTTTATTGATTGAATATAATTAAAATCAAATCAAAAATACAACACGTTGTTATTGAATATAAACCAATGTTCTCTTGTTCGTGCTTTATAATAAAAGGTCAATGATGGAACTCAATAAATTACATTAAAACTATATGAAGTAAAATTACGTAAGGTAGGGCAGGACGGACACGGTGAGGTGTTTAAAAAGAATTCCCAGGAAAAAACTTTTAACTGGGGATAACCTTTCTATGCATCTATCTCTAGAATTCTAACTCAACATATGCTGCACAACCACTTGATGTATCAGTTTTTAGGCCCGTCAGGAAGCATAGCGTAAAATTCTCACCGAGTAGAAATTACGTGTTGATAGTAGACCGTCAAGCTTTTCCGCAATTTTTAACCTGACTTATGAATGCCATAACACCTAATTCAAGAAAATGGTATGGCAGGTACCCGTAAGACAAGTTTATTCATTAAATAGAGACGCGGTTTTAAACATTTTACCGGTCTTTAAGGAAAATTCTCAAAGTAAACATAGTGAAGTCTTTGGCAATTCCTTTACTGTATTGTTAAACAAGCAGAAATATGATCAATCTAAACAAAACGTTCGAAAGTATATCTGTAGATAATTTCACGAAACCAGAAGGTGGTGATAACAGTGAGAATCGATGACAGGTCGAACCCAACAAACATATCTATCGATAAAGGTAAAAATAATGATTTAGTTGTATATGACGAGGAAAAAATCACTCATAATACCGGTAACAACGTCGCTGCTTTAGAAGAAAATCATCCAGTCACTGAAACAGTGTGGCCGGTAGTTTCCTGTTAGCTTTGTGAAAAGAGGTGAAGTCAATATCGGAGATTGGTTAGTAGTTTCCCTACTGCACCAAAACAGGAGACTGCTGCAATATAAACAATATGGAGATTTTTCTTGGAAGGTTTCTCAAAGTTGAGAAATCTAAGTATAAGGGAACTTTGTTAAGAGAAAATAAAACTAAAGTATTCTAAGGGTGAGTATTTGGATTCCCATATGTTCTCTATGAGGGTATTTGTCAAAATGGCCAGATTTTAGGTAATAGGCAATTCAAATTTGTTTTCTTTTTATCTACTGATCTAGTTATTCTATCTATTGTTAACTATTAATATCTAACTAAATGATTCTAGAATTCCTGAAAGAGCTGAAATAATTTTTATTGCTATATGTTTTGTTTTTCAAAGTGTTTAAATACCTTTTTCTTTTTTAAATGCATTTTCTGTAAGAAATATACTCAATGACATAGAAATTGCAACACCAAGAAGGAGTAGGAATTTATTAATCAAAGTTGGTAGATCTATTGGACTGACATTAAGTAATAATTGATTAACTTTTGAGATCAGGTGGTAATGTGATAACGTCACATTTGACAGTTGTTATAATTTTTACTAACTTTTTCGGTCTGTGTTTTTCGGTACTATTTGTTGTTCTTTTTCATTATTAATTAACATAATTTCGTTGTTCTTTTGTTAACGCGTTTTGTTTGTTTGATCATATCTAGAGTACGGCAACGAGGATATTACCGTCAATTAAGCGAATTTGACAGAGGTCGAATTATTAGTTTGCGCGAAGCTGGTTTTTCATTTGGGTAAATTGCTAACCGTGTAAATCAAAATCGGTCTACTGTAATGCGAGTGTGTCATGCATGGTTTGAAGATGGCCAGGTACATCGTAAAAGAGGAACCGGAGTTTCGAGAAGAACGAATAAGCGTCAAGATCGTCGCTTAAGACAACTGCCATTTAGAGAACAATTTTTCTCTACTCGGGCAATTGGTGGCCAATGGTTTGGTGAAGAAGGTCGCCTTGTAACCCTTAGAACAGTTTATCGCCGATTCCGAAGTTTTGGGTTAACATCATATCGTCCGCAACTTGTGCTTCCTTTGACTGCAGAACATTGTCAATAACGGTTACAATGGTGCACTGAACGATTTCATTCGAATCTTGAATGGTATCGTGTTGTATTTAGTGACAAATCTAGATTTTGTTTAGGAATGCACGACGGTCGTATAAGAGTGAGAAGAAGACGGGGTGAACGACGGAATCTTCGATTTACATTTGAGAGGCACGTACATCGCACTGTAGGTGTTTTGCTTTGGGGTACGATTACTTATGGCAGCAGGTCTCCCTTGATGTTCATTCGAGGCAATATGACATCACACCGGAATACTGAGGAGGTGGTTGCAACACATCTTCTGCCATACTTACAAGAGCTCGAAGATCTATTGTTCCAGTAAGATAATGCACGTCCACATGCTTTCTTTGTACTTCTTTGAGCAGACCCAGATTAATCTTTTGTCCTGACCTCCAAGATCGTCAGATCTTTCTCCCATTGAACATCTATAGGACATAATGGGTAGAAGGTTGCGAAATTTGCAGCGTCCTCCTTTGACTTTGGAGGCGTTGAGACATGAGGTGTAACTTGCATGGGAGATAATGCCCCAAGACGAGATAAACCACCTTATTCAATCAATGCCTCAGCATGTAAATGAATGTGTAAATCAGAGAGGTCGCACCACACATTACTAAAAATTATTATAAAATTTTGTTTAACTAATAAAGATTTTCCTCCCAAATTTAGATCATTTATTACTATAACATACGTGAATATTGCTAGCAAATTTCATCCGCAAATTTCAACCCCTTCCTTGTGTTGCAATTTCTATGTCACTGAGTGTAGTTTAATTCTTTTTTAAAAACGTAATTTTTATTTATTTTAACACAAATTTAGCTTAAATAGTGTAAATTAGACATATGTTTCATTTAAGGATCCGTTCGAATAACACAGTAATCCAATATTGATTGTTTTAAATATTTATATTTATTAACAGTTTCATGTGCAATTTTTTTTAAAAAAGTTTGTACCACCATTAAGCTATATGAAATCTTTAATAAAACTTCTTGACTGAACTCTCAAATTAATTACCTTGAGAACATTTTGAAAAATACGTTTGATAACATTTTCAAAGTATTTTTAAAGTAATTAATTTAAGAGTCTAGTCCAGAGGTTTTATTGAAGATTTCATTAAGTACAATGGTGATACAATTTTTTTTAATTGCATGTGAAATTGTTAGTAATTATAAATATTTAAAATAATGTATATTCGAACGGAGCCTTAACTCATACTGCTAGGCGAAAAGGAACAGTGACATTTTTTAAAAGAGAAGGCTGAAATTAAAATGATAGCAATATTTTTATTATAGATCATAAACTACACCCCAAGATTTAAATAACGAATACAGTAACATTAAAAAATAAAGTTATTTGACAATTTTAATTAGATAATGAATTTTAAAACTGTTTTTCTCCTCCCCATTTGCTACTTGTGGTTTTTAGTAGTGAGTACAAATATATCAAAGTTTGTAATTGTCAACTTAGATAGAAATCAAAAGGCATAGAAATGATCATTGTATATATTATTTATTTATTTTTTTAGTTAAAAACCCTATGGACTGTTCCAAGATTTTTATTCTCTATAAATGTACTGGTATCCGTTATCGGAAGTAAAATCCTCCATTTTCAAATCTATGTCTACTAAAGTATTTTAATCAAAAAATCTTATATTTGATTAAAAATACACTGATTATAAGTTGCAAGCGTAAACTTGACAAATTTCAATTTTATAAGTGGATTTAAAAACAATTTTTTCAACCAACAATTTCGGCCCATTTAATTTTTAAAACTCTTAGATCAAACTTTAATTCATTCCAACAAATACTATTACTATCATAATAATAGATATTAGCAAGTTAGTGGTCTCATATTTAAAATCTCATTATATAAATTACCTAAAATTTATTAAATGAGCAAATGAATTACTCATATGGTTTCGAAATATTTCTAAAGTTTCTAAAATTATACAATATTAGAGAACACTTAGCAAACTAATTTTTTAAATACTTTAGGAACACATTTTACAAAATTTTAGTATTTGAACTTTAACAATTATTTGTTAATACGAAATACGCTAGTTTTTCAGTTAGTACAGGTTTTGATGCATCAGATACATGATTAATTTGTAAAAGCAATAAGTTATTTTTAATTCTGAACCCGTTTAATTAATTAAAATTGGTTTTGGACAGGTATGCAAACCAAGATACATAATTAAATATTTATAATTATTAGCAGTCTGAAATGCAATTTTAAAAAATAGAAATTTTGGGGACCGTAGTAGATGGAGTCTTTAAGAAAATCTCTTAATTAGGCCCTAAAATTAATTACCTTAAAAAAATTTTTGGAAGACTTTTAAGTCTTATTTTCAAAATTATCTTCGGACTTTTAATTCGAGAGTCTAAGAGTTTTCCTTAAAGACTCTGTATATTTTGATGTTCCCAAAGTTTCTTTTTTTTTCAAAATTGCGTTTTAATGAAATAATAAATATTTGGTTATTGTATGTTGGGTTGCATATCGAAATCAATGTTACTTCGTTGATGTTGAAATTTTTTTCTAATGAAACATTTTAATTAAAACGATCTTGCTTTCAATCTACATCTTAACAAATATAAATAAAACTCAATTTTTTCTAAATAGAATTATTTTTAAAATTCTTTTTATTAGGCTTTTATTAGGCTTGTTATAAATTAGCAGAATTTTCAAACTATAAAATAGGTATGTAAAATAAACCACAAGCCTAAAACATGAATATTCTTTGTTATTATTGAGTAATAATGCAAATATCCACAATTATAATCCATGAGTCAAAAACTTTCACTTTACAATTAGTATGTCTGCTGTCTCTGTTAGCGTCATACAAAACGATTAACTATTATTAGTAATTATAATCCCTAGAACTAAAAGGCATCTATTAAGTACATACATTTTTAAAATTGATCAAATTCCACAGTACAATTAAGTTTGGACTTAGCGATTTAATTAAAAATATACACATCTCCGGCTAGGCAAATATAGCACTATAATTTCAAGTTATTTTGCATAAAAAGTAGATTATCTGTTGTATCAGCTGTCCTCAGATTATTTCAGGGCGTGCAAAAAATGCCATATAATTACTATAATGATATTTATAATTTATAGCATTTTGAAGCATTATGGGATTATTAATTTTTGCAAATTTTGGTAATATTTCTAAGGCAACGTCACAAGAAACAATTGCTTAGCGATAATCGCAGCATTTCGGAAATACCTCAGGCATATTATTTGTGCTAAAAATGCAATTGTCTCAGGATTGCATCCAAACATTTTAATTTTCTGAGTTGTATATACCAGGGTTGCTAAATAATTAAGAAAGGGAAGTATAAATGACAGCATTGTGAACGAAAACATGATTTTACCCCAAAACTTCATTCTTCCAACAAAGAATGAAAAGTTTCAGTTTACGCTGCGAGTTATTATTTAAGGCGGTAATGTCCATATTTGAAAATTGAGAATAATTTTCTAGTTTTATCTTTTAAAATATTTTCATCAAACCAAAACCACTGTACTTGAAATATTTTGTAACATGTGTCCTAGAGATCATGGAATCAACTTTTGCCAGGACTTTGACAAGGTAGTTTTTTTCTTATTTTACACATATTAAAATTAAAATGTCAAAACAAATAACCAGCAAATGTAAGTTTTATTAGTTGTCACTGATTATTACAATATTCACACAAGAACAAAGAATATTTATTACGGAAAGTTATTTTCATAATGGCCGACGTATGTGTGAACATTTTCAGGTATTAAATAAGAAATGCAAGTTTGTATTACTTGTCAAAATCACAGCAAGAGTAGATTCCAAGACTGGGACATTATTTGTTTGTTTGTTTTTGCGGTTGAGGGTTCGGGATGCGGAATTTTCCTTGGCTCTCTTGGACTAAAATTGTTATATAGTCATCAAAAGTTAATACATCTCTAAAGCGAGGCAAAACACCATCAAAGAGGGAATTGGCAAAATGCAATCGGTAAGATAATAATCAACATTATACAGACTTTTTCATTTTTATAATTTATACAGCTACTCTGTAAAAATGTTGCCAACTTTTCCAAAATGTGGTCATGCTGGTAAGCCGTATCAACCCTT
The DNA here is from genome assembly GCA_024586415.1 of Phrixothrix hirtus. Lineage (NCBI taxonomy): Eukaryota > Metazoa > Arthropoda > Insecta > Coleoptera > Phengodidae > Phrixothrix > Phrixothrix hirtus. The sequence goes on along the minus strand of JAHWXV010015401.1, from coordinate 5,883 downwards.
TCAATGTATAACGTTACTTACTATGCAAGACATTAAATATTCTTCTGGCACTTTTTATAAGAACTCTGATAAAATTTCTCAAGACATTTTTATATTACAACACTGTATAGTTTCTGATCCCAAAAGATATAGACAAAGAAAAAAAGAAAAATATGGTATTATGTTAAAAGAAAAGGTGGGTTGACGGTTCATGTATGTAGGCAAAGTTTCATGGATATTTTATCACTGAAAAAAGACTGAATCTTAAATATTCTTAAGCGGTGTAAAGAAAGTAACGAAATGCTCAAAGAACGTCGTTGGGGGATCGACTGAAAGGAAAAAATGACAACAAACGAACTGCTATTACAAAGTTTATAGGGTCATTTAAATGCATTGAATCTCACTACTGCCGTTCTAAAACGTTCAACCGAGTTTACTTGTCAGCTAAACTGAGTATAAGGAAATTTTGGAGAATGTTTTATGATGGTGTTGATAAGAACCTTCAAGTAAAAGAGTCGTTTTTAGATATTTTTTCACCAGAAAGTATAATGTACGTTTGGTACTCCAAAAACTGACATTTGTTCTACGTGTATGCAATTCAAAGACAATATAAACAAAACTTCAAATGATAGCTCTACAAATCAGTTAATAATTCAGCAGCATGTTCACAAAATTAGAGCAAAAACTTTTTATGATCTTTTGAAAGAAAAACAAAATGATCCTGAAGTAATTACATTCAGCTTTGATTGCCAAAAGAATTTAGCGTTTCCAAAATTAGTAGCCAGAAGGCCTATTTCAGCATTCAACTGAATTTTTATTATTTTGCAATAGTCTAAGAAAGTTCCAAAGGGAAATTTAATCTAGATACAGTTAAATTCTATGTACAGACAGAACTGGATCATCAAGGGGATCCAATGATATAGCTTCAGCAATTCATCATACGCTTACGATCTTCAAATTTAACAATAACATGAAAACTGTATGTTTTTGTGATAGATGTGGAGCTCAAAATAAGAACTCATAGTAATTGAAATGTTATCCAATTGATTGCCAAATTTAAGTCCACCAAGCATAAAAGAGCTTGACGTCATCTTTCCCGTGGTAGGCCATTCTTACATTTCTCCAGATAGACTTTTTGGTCAACTTGAAAAGGACATCAAAAAAGCAGCAGAAATAACAAGTCCAGCATAATATATTAAACTTATTAAAAAATGGGAAACAGTCTACAGATTGGGTGTTGATGTTCCAATATTTGACTAGGAATCTAAGGTCTAGATTACTGTGAAACCCCCCGGACAATGGCATTTTAAATTGCAACTTTCTAAACGTATAATAATTTCAAAAAATCAAACTAGTTTTGTAGTACGCGGCGAAAGCTTCTACAGGAAAAATATTTGTACAGAACAATCTTTGATAAAACAGGCAAGGAAAATGAAACTAAAACCTAATGTTGTAGAAATTGACTTACCACTGAAACTAGATAAAAGGACTAGTATCATTAAATTGATTGAAAAGCTTTATGGAGATTCTTGGCGAAACGATGAAGCATTGTCATTTTTTAAAAAGCCTTTTCATGATAACCGGTGGCATCTACATCAAAGGCTAATGGTAGCAAAATTTTTAGGCTGGCTGATGAAGAACAAGCTGAAGTTGATAGGGAACACTTGTGTTCAGAAGAAACTTTGAATTTTGACTTTTAAGTGTATTGTATTTTTTACAGTTCAATTATCTCTCTTTTTGAATAAAAAAGTTTTAAGTTCTTTGTGATTCCTTTATTTTTGTCAAATTATTGTCAGATTGGTCTGCAAAATCCGACAAGTCACTGGTCTTAACATGCAAAAAACGACACATGTCCAAACTTTGACCTAAATTTAAAAAATAACTAAATGAAATAGATTTTTGGGTAACCCTTGTAAGGCACATAAATTATTAATAGAAAATGCTGTTTAAAGTTGTAACTCATTAGAGGAAAAATAAAAGTTTTAAAGGTTTTTTGTCGTTTGTGTAAAATTCGTTTTAGTGGACTTGTCGAGTTTTGAATTTAGACGACTGATTTATTAAATCTGAGAATGTTCACACATACGTCGGCCATTATGAAATAACGTTCCACAATAAATATCTTTTGTTCTTGTGTGAACATTGTAATAATCAGTGACAACTAATAAAAATTACATTTGTTGGTTATTTGTTTTTCGTAGTTGTGTGTGTGTGAAATAAGAAAGACCTACTTTGTCAAAGCATGGCAAGAATTGAATCCAAAACTTGTGGGAGATACGGTAGATTACTTCAAAATCACTAATTTCTAAGTAATATTTTGGTGTCAAAACACTATTCCATAACGGGCAAAATTTCCAACTTAATTTTAAAATAAATTTAATTTATTTGATAAGGAATAATGGCAAAAACGATTTTTTGAGAATAATTGTTGCTAAAACCGTAATTAAGTGTTTATATATGCACTTTTAATAAATTTCCAAATATATACAGTGGAGCGTCGGAAATTCGGACATCAAAAATGGGGAGCGTCACAAATCCAGATTGCAGTGAGCAGCAAAGAATGGTATATTATATACTAAGGGACTAAAGTGCTTCCTTTAATCCCGAGAGAGAAATAATCTCTCGAGGGATTAAAAAGCACGTTTAGTTCCGAGGTATAAACATTATTTTTTGTACTTTCGAAAAATTTGAAATCGAAAAGGTCGAAGAAAGTAAAATTGCATGACTGAAATTAACAGATCATTCGATTTATAAATGTAGCTTCACGGTAAATGCTATTTGAATTTAATTTACGAAGTCCTATAGAAACGTTTTCAGCAATATGTAATTTTTGTTGGTTCATTTTTGTTATTGCCATGGTGAGCGGGATTAAATTTACTTTATCTCCCTCGGGACTAAAGTAAAATTTGATTCCCTTGAGATTAAAAGTGACACTTTAGTCACGGAAACAAGTGCAAAAAAATATTTTTTGCGCTTTCGTTGTCATTCGAAAAATAAACTTTCTCTCTCGGGATTAAAAGAAGTAATTTAATTCCTTGGATATATTATATACTATTTTTGCAGCGCTAAAGTTGTCAATCGCTATTTAGTACTTAATTTTTACATTACTGTATGTATTAGATTCTTGTGTACAGTACAGTACATTTCATAATTCAATTTAAATTCACATTTTTTACAAATATTGTATGTGTTTTACTGTATTCAATAAAGTTTGTTAAAATATTTTGCGAACTGTATCTTTACAAACATTCCACCCTACATTTTGCAATCGTTCTTGGCTTGCATTCGAATTTACATGGTACAGTGCTCTAAGTACTGTAATGGGTTACATTACAATTTATTAATATCGATAATATATAGTACGAAATAAAGTTTAAATATCCGGACAAATTGATAGTTCGGATGGGTCCCGGTCCCAATCAATCAATCTGGATTTCAGACGCTCCACTGTACATAATTACGTAGTCTACATTTAGGGGCGAGTAAAGAAAATTTCTAATACGCGGTTCTTCCAACGATGTTTATCAGCATGAAAGAATGCGATTTTTTATATGTTTTATATTTAAACCAATTTTCAACATTTACCGATTAAAAAGGTTACAATTATTTTAATTATTAATGGTACGAAACTTAAATAAATATTTAAATATTCTTACAATAATTATTATCGCATTCTTGCAATGTACAGTCACTCATAAAAGTCATTATACACCCATCTAAACTGCGATTATTTAGAAATAAATATATCTATTAGAAATATTATATTTCTCACAAAACTCAGTAAAAAAAATAAGGACTGTATAAAATAAAATAATACTCCTTTGTATTAAGTTAATTTAATAAAAATAAAAAAGTTAATATACACATTACTGTACAAAACAGAATTTGGGTTTTCATTGATGCTTTTGTCAAAGGCAGGGAGATGTCAAAAGTTTTAATTAATTTTTTAGTTTAAAAGCTGACGTTTCGAAACCAATGTTTATCCCTTCACCTGAACCTACAATTTATTAACAAATAGGTAAGTACATAATATATACTGACCCATAAAATCATAACACATGGAAATTGTCAATCAACTTTAATGAAAGTTTCAGAAAATGCATATTTTGATGAAACATAGTAATGATAAAAATTTGAATAAAATCTATCTAATGGTTATTGTCATGCTATGTTCACCCGATACCTCAAGATCAAGAACAATTAATTAGTATTATTTAATATCGCTAAAGGCGTGACGATCGATTTGCACACAATCTATTGTAATTAATCTATGCACTCGACTAAAAGAAATTAATCCATGAATCTATGCATGACGCTATAACTCATGTTTTGACATTTTGTGTATAAGATAATAACAATGCAGACGACGGTGCATAGATTAAATAATTAATATCTTAAGTTTTAATATTGTAAATATGGTGATATGAGATTTAAGAAAACTAAGCTAATAATTGATAATTGGTTCATTGCGGAGGTAAAAGTAGTAATAACTTGGAAATTAAGGTAATATGAAAGTTTTTGATACTATTTTAATTTCTAAACATAGTTATTACTAATTGTTCCTCCTTAAGATAATGTAACAACTTAATGAACCAATTGTTAATTAATTTCCTTAAATCTGATTTATTTTCATGTGCGTCAAAATTAGTTATGTAAAATAAAAAAAAAAACATCAAAGTATTTGAGACTGTTTGTTTTAGAGTCCTTGTCCTCAAATAATATATATATATATATATATAAAATATTGTGAAAATTGGCATTACGCCAAATGGTCTGAATTACATTTCTGACAATTTAAATTTCCCACAATAACCAGTTAATAGACACCAGCACTGTGGTGACATTAAATAGAACTACAAACTTTTCATGTTGTTAGTGTAAGAAGTTGTGTATCTAAAAACCTTATTTAATCTGGTCATTGTTGTTTTTTTTGAATTTGTTTTTCGCATAGTAACAATAAATTTTAAGACTAAAACAATCGGTGTATAATAACTGTCAATTTTGCAAATTGTTTGTCTACTATTACCTTCTGAATATTTAAGAATGTCAAGTTCGTCAACGTGAAAATTATCGGCAATGAAATGATTTTGAACGTGGCCGTATTATTGGCATGAGAGAGGCTTGACTTTCGCTTAGAGATATTGCTAGCTGTGTAAATTGAATTGTTGTAAAGGTGGTGAGATGTTGGCGATCATTCGAAGAAGGGGTCGAACAACGTCGCACTGGATCCGGACGTCCTCGGGGGACTACAAAGCGTGAAGAACGTCGTTTTAGACTTTTAGCAACAAGATATAGATTTTCCACAACTCGGACAATTGCGATAGACTACAATAGACGCAAAATGCCAATGTCATCTGTTTATAGCCGGATAAAAACTTAAGGACTGCATTCGCATCGTTCATTTTTCTATATTTCTCTGACTCTATTTTACTGTGCTCGCAGACTAGAATGGAGGAACGAAAGAGCGAATAGGAAACAATAATGGCATCAAACTGTATTCAGTAACGAGTCTTGATTTTGTTTGTGAGGCCACAACAGTTGCAGGGGGATTAGAAGGATGCGTGGAGAACGCAAAAATTCAACATTTTTTATGCAACATAACAGCCCTCACACTAGGAACGACGATATGTGGTGCAATATGGTAACAGATCACTCTTTATCTTTATTGACGACAACTTAAACGCAGCCGGTTACATTGCCAATGTTCTGGAGCTCATTGCACTTCCATATCTTTGGGGGTTGTAAAACCCCCCTTTCCAGCAAAACAATGCGTGCCCCCATAAGACACATGCTATAATACGTTTTGCCAGCTCTTGCTGTTTATTTACGTATATTTAGTAGAATAAGCGATATTTAGTACCATGCACGTTAATGTTAAATATAATTGTCGTTATAATAAAATGCATC
>JAHWXV010015386.1:0-18310 GCA_024586415.1 Phrixothrix hirtus | reverse complement strand
TAAAACCAACAATAAAGATTTGTTGAACATTGAAGCTTTTTCATACAACATTCATGTCCAATTTTAATTTAGCTAAGTTCTTCACCCTTATCCGAGCGAACGTGTATTTTGCTTAGTCTTTATAAATCCCGACAGAGTTCGTAGTAATTCGAACGCAATCGATGTTTGCTAATTTCAGACTATTCATAAACAATAAAATGGCTGCGCCCGTACATTTATACGCGATGATAATTAGTTGCAAATTATTCTTAGTATTTGACTATATTAATTACGATAGTACCAGTTATTTAGTGTTTAGTGCTTTCCAAGGTTTATAGGGTGTTGTTTTAACGGTTCCAACAACTTCTAAAAGAGGAATAAGTGTTTGTACCTGACCCTGTGTCCAAAGTCGTGCTTCTTGGGAAGGGAATTATTAAAGGTAAGACTAAACTCTAAATAAACAATGCATGCTTTTAGTCAAATATACATGGTATTTCTATGTAAACAGTATGAAACAACAGACCGATTTTTCATCATTAGTCACTTAATTGATTCTTTTATGTTTCTAACAGTTGGATGCTAATAATTCGGATCCGTCGATTTTAATATATATGCTCCACTAACGCCTTACAGAATTCATGCGTTCAAAAAAATCTCGGTAATAATTAATTTAATTGTATAAATTAAACATTGCGTTTCGGATATATTGCAAGGGGGTTGCTTAAAGAGCGGTTCTCAATAATCGTATTCTAGATCTTCCAGTCTGAAAGTTTAGAAATAATTGATCCGGAATCAAAAATGTGCCTTGAATTTATACTGTTTCAGAGCAAGCCGAAATCGACTTAATGTACACTTTCCTTCGATAATTCGTAAAATAAATATTAATAATGCGGAAAAACGACTATAATAGCAAGTTAATTATGCAAAGATGCAATAACATTAAGAAAGAAAATCTTTAAATAGTTGACTGCCTTATTATACAAAAATAATTAATTACGGGTTCATGTGTTAACGCAGCAATTTTTAAATTATACCAGAACGTAGATTAACGGACAATGATTTTGAATTTGTAATTAAAAATAAGTGTTTAATTAATGCTAAGTGAAAAATTGTTAATTAAAGTTCTGAAATTTCCGTTGAATAATCAGTACAAAACTTGCATACCACGATAAATAGTTATCATTCTTTGCAGGCATGAAATAGGTCAATGTCTAACCCTGACCCTGAATGTTTTGTTTACTAACATTGAACTACGAGTTATCACATATCCGTTTATCTACCTGTACAAACGAGTTAATTCTAGATTAATTATGAAAGGTGACGGAAACAATTCTCATAGCGTTTTACGTCATTAAACTAACCTAATTAAAAAAGTAATATAAATATACATGGACATACTGGGTGCTAACATAGAATACTAAATAAAGTGCTCGGAAAAATTAAATCATTTTAACGTGTAACTAAATTATACTGTACAAAATCACCTTTTAAGTGAAAAAAGAATAAATTATAATTAACAGTAAAGTGATTTTGGTGTGAATTTCAGGTACACGTTACACATTATGTCTCATTATTTGAAAATTTCAAATCGACAGCTGTAAGTACTTGTCAAAAATTCTCAAATCAAAGAAATAGGCTTCACTTGCACTTTTTTTGGAATTGTAACGTATTTACGTTACATCCTGTAAAATAACTGCTGTAGTTATATATTCCTTATTTAGTGTTGATTTTAATATTTACAGTTATTACGCAAATAGTTTCCTTTATTTAAAAATTCAATTCAAACAATTCTTGTAGGATTATTAAAAACAATTGAACAGTTGAATTTATATTTGAATTATCTATTCATTTAAAATTAATTTACGATAATAATTAAATTATCAAGCAGCAAGGTAGCGAATGAATTTAATTATGATGTTTGTTAAGACCGGTCCTGGCAAGGCAGATGAACATTTGCAACGCGTAAAGAGGAATGACTGTTTTGATTTAGTCAGCATGGTGTATATCACTCATTCGAAATTATTTTTCTAAATTGTACATTATGTCTTATCTTTATTTAATGAATATCGTTTACTAATTACTAGCGCCGGATATACATTATGCTGGCCGATCATTTCTTCTTTCGGTTTCTATTTTATTTCTTTTTAATTGAATTGGAAATAAACACTAAATTGTCTGCGTTTCAGGAACGATCATTGTTTCCCAGGGAGGGGAGACAACGGGTTTAAAATCGAACAAGATCTACTTTATGTTATTTATGCTATTTGTAAGTTAATTAAAAAGTGCAATTCTTACGAAAGCAATTTTAGATTTCTTTTTTTATAAAAATTTTGCTGTTTTTGTGGATGACCACATAATTATATTATCTATTTATTGATTCATGCAATTAATACTCTGAACGGATATTTATATTGTAAAATTAATAATGATTCAACCAGGGATCCATCCTTATCTTGCTTTATATCATTCACATTAACTAGCTTTGCTTACGGAACTCGATGTTCGCCTCTGTCATTATCAATTACGCTTTAATACAGTATAACGTTGCTATAACGAACCTGTGATATAACGAACGATCTAATTTACATTTATTAATGTACATTTTACGATTGATTTTAACGAACACATTTATAATGAACAGTCAGAAATACCGAACACTTTAATTATTGTAAATTAGATTGTACAATCTTTCACAACAACTTAATAATAATAGTAATTATTGTCCAACAGCTAATCCCAATTAGAAGACAAAAAGCAGTAATAAATAATTACAAAAGTCGACCAAAAGACAGCACATTGCAATACCTGCAAAGTTTCAGTTTTATAAAACAAATACCTAACCTATATGTTAGATGGCCATATCGCCGTTAAATGTTGCTATTCAAAATATAATTAAATTTAGTTCGCTTTATGTATCAATATTCTCTAAATAGAATATCGAGACTAAATTCAGTATATCTTTTAAGCTTTGTGAAAATAAATCACACAAATGACTTTTTCGATTGAAATAGTTACACATGGCATACAATGGAGATTTTATCATGATTTTTGTTCTAGCACAATGACAGTAGAAGGTTAATGCTTGTCTGGAACGCATCCGTGGTACATTAATATTATTAATATGAAGAAGTATGAGATAATCATAATCGGAACCGTTGCATTTTTAGAAAAATTTTTCCTTGGGCGGGAATCGAACCCACGATTTCTGGACAGAACCCAGCCACTTTACCAACTACCCCTCGGTAGCTTAGTTGGTAAAGTGGCTGGGATCTGTCCAGAATCGCAGGTTCGATCCCCACTCGAGGGAAAAATTTTCTAAAAATGCAATTGTTCCGATTATGATTATCTCGTGCTTCTTCATATTGAAAATAAGTTTCTGTCGACAATTAGGCAGTTTGAGCTGTACAATTTAATTATACATCACCTCTCAATATAAAAATAATTTATATTGAATTTTCTCAATTACATTAATATTAATTTGTTGCAGTATTTCCGAGAAATCAATTTTATTTTATAAATTTTATACAAAAATATAGGTGTTACGCATATATTTCTATTTTCAAGACTTTGCATGCTACTGATGTTCAATAGATAATTATAATCTACTCCTCTAAGTGGATAAATACGGCCCATTTCATATTTTATAAATCTTGCAAATTTTCTTCGAATTCTTTCAATTGCAAGAGAATGGAGGTTTCAAATTATTGCCCCGTATTCAAGTTTTGATCTTACTAGTGAATAATACAATATTTTTAATGCTTTTATATATGTAATGCTTCTTCAGTTCCTTATTATGAACCCAAATGTTTTGATAGCTTAGGATAATTTTTTCTTAATGTGTTGAACAAATGTGAGTTTGCTATCAAAAATGACACCTAGATCCTTTATATTAAGACATCTTTCGATTAACTGGTTGTTTATATAATAGCTGTAATTGAAATATATGCTCTTTTTACAAAATGATATAACTTTACATTTAATTATGTTAAGGTAAAGGTGATTCGCCTTACACCATTCATTTATTCTAATTAGGTCTTCTTGAAGAGATCTGCATTCACTACTGTCATTAATCGTATTAAAAATTTTTAATCCATCAGCATAACATAGTTTATTACATTTAACTACCGACAGGAGATCATTTATAAACAGTAAGAAAAAAAGAAGACCTAAATTAGACCCTTGGGGAACTCCAGATGTAGCACTATACGTTTTTGAACAGGTTCCGTTATAAGCTACATGACTTTTTCTATTCACTAAATAAGATTTAAAAAAGAATATTAAATGTAAGGAGAATCCAAACGATACAAGTTTATTAAGAAGGCCTTGGCAAAATCAATATATATAACATCTACTTGGCCTTTTTTATCAAGTGCTTCTTAAATATACTACGCTAACACAACTAAATTGGAGACCGTTGATGGATTTGGTCTAAAACCGTGCTGATATGCACGTTTGAAGTTGTAAACGCTATTAAAATTATTTTCTGAAAAATTACTATATTTTTCAGTATTTATTTTAAAAGTACATCCAAGAGCGGGATGACCAATATCTTCCTGTACAAAGGGCATATTAAAATGCCATATTTGACAATTAATGTTTGAAAAAATTAGGTTGAGTATTCGATTGTTATTGTTTCTTATATTGTTTTGTTGTTTTATAACGGAAAATGCAGAAAAATTTTCTAATAATTGAGATCTTCTATGATTTTTGTTTGTATCTAATTGAGGAGCATTAAAATCGCCAAATATTAATACATCTGTGGTATCTAAGTAGTCTAAGTATTCAAAATGTTCTAAACATAGTTCATATTCATCATCACATACGTGTGGGGATATATAGATAATAGATTTAAAAATTAATTTACCACCAACAATTTCAATGCATAAAAAGTTCTAAAATCTTGATAAATCCAAAATTTCAGAATTAATGTTGGTCTTACATGCTAAAATGACGCCACCGCCCTTAGTTTATTTTGCTATATTATAGTTACGGTCACATCTGTAAACATTATGAGTATCTATAAATAATTCACTTGTAGCTATTTCATCGTTTAGATTCGTTTCAGATAAACAAATAATGTCAAATTCACCCTCACTTAAATAACTATAGACATGTTCAATTTTTCTTCGAAGACTAACGTTTTGGTAATACCAAGGAATTTGATTCCAATTTCTTGTGTCGGATTTAAAATTATTTGCCAGTTTCTTGTTAGTACATCACCTAAAAAATCATTGTTAGGTTAATTTTCATTTTCTTGAAGCATATTTTCTGAATTTGTTATTATGGGATAAATATTAGAACTACTCTTAAATTGGTAATTCCATTCGCTATTTAAATTAGGCATCACTGTGCACTTATTGACAAATGCACTTTTTGTTATATTAATTTCCTTCAGATTCTATTAATTAATTGTGCCAAACTAACACATATTTTATTCTTTCCTTTAAAATTTAAGTGAAAACCACTGAACGTATAATCAGTTTCACTTACATTTCCATTAACGTCTAAAAATGGAATTTACTATTATTAATATTTGTTAGTTTCTTATAAAGTTGTATGTTAATCTTGTATGTTCATTCGTTTTGGTCATATCGTGCATTATTATAAGGAACTGAAATAATGATTGCAATTGCTCTAGTAATACTTGTCAGATTTTGTTGGCATTCCGCGCATAATAAACAAAATCTTCTTATTTTAAATTTGTTTTCAGAAACGGCGTGGTCGGCAGAACAACGGGTAAAGTAAAATAAGAGAGTTTCTTGTCGGATAAAACACGAGAGATGCATTTTTCTACGCTCCGTGACGATTGGGAAACACGTAATCAATTTAAATTGACAGTTAAAGGTGATTTTTCACATCTAGTGGATTTCGATGATATCTATAATGGTACTAATTCGACGCGAGACCCCCAGCGCCTGGCAGTTAATACACACGTAGTTTTGTGTTTGAAAAAATCTTACAAACAATAGTTTTTTCGGCGTTAATTAACCGTATTTACTTTATTGACTCTACCGCTTAATTTGGCATGAGAGTAGCACTATCTGGCATTCAATTATTAATACAAAGATGAAGAGGTATGAACATACCTATGTTCGATAGGCTTCCAGAAAGCTTTTAACAATGTACGCTAGAACAAAATGCTTGAAATCTTCAAAACATCTGAAATGTATTATAAAGACCTCGGCATAATCTGCAACTTACGTTGGGGCCAAGCAGATGAAATACAGGTTAAACCGCAATTTTCCGATGAAATAGGCTAAAATACGAGGTATGACAAATTTGTATACTCTAGCCCTTAACTTTTAATTTTTGCTCGGAGATATTATTTAATGATGCTGTAGAATGCATTATTAGGTGGTGATTTACAAATGTAAAACGTAATAAGACAAGTATACGAACAATTTGGGCTAAAACTCAATATCAATAACACCAAGTATATGATTGTTAGTCACTAAAACAATGTACAAGACCACAATGTGACATTGGGCGCGTTTAGGGAACGCAACTGTTGTGTCTCAGCGCATATTTATACTCAACCTGTTTCATACTGATAAGTTGCAACGGTTTTTAGTTCCCTAAGTGATTTTACCGTAGATAACTAAAACATGAATCTATGATTTTCTTATCCCGTGCAAACTGGTAGGTTATATGGACTATATATGATTGTAGCTTATGTTAAATGACATTCATAGACAAAAAATGGTTACCATTATGCCGTGTTTATATAAAATCTAATTATATATTGTGATTTTAAGTAGCAAACATGGCTGAAGCATTTATGTTGGAGTATTTCTTATTTGAAAATGAAATTAATTTAAATAATATATTTAATTTGATTCCATAATATTTTTTTTAATCGATGGATTGCGAAATGTATTAGTTGGTTTAAGGTATTCATCAAGAAATAGTAATGTTGCTTTGTTATTCCAACATAACTTTCTTCTCGCTGAAAATTTTTATTTTCAGCAATATTAATATCCCTTCCTTCTCCTAATTCTTTTACATTATATTTTGTGAACGGCAACTTGTCTGAGCTATAAATCCAATGTATATTTAAATTTTAAATTTCAACAATTAATAATTCACTGATGGTGATTTTTGGTATATTTTCATCATTTGCCTTACTATAATTAGGAAATATAAAAATTTTTGGAACGTGCGGCATTTATAACAAATATAAAAAAGTATTTTCAAGTTTCTAACAATAAAACAAATATTAGGCATCTTATTAATTTGAGGTTAAGTAGCATATGCTGACTAAACACAACAGAAAATTTTATGCTAACAAAATTATGCAACAGTTGAAAGTCAGAACTTGCGCAGCGTACTCGTTTAAGGAACCGTTGTCACTCAACTCTCTCAACCGTTGCCAACAGTTGTATTCCCTAAACGCTCCCATTGATCAGAGTGAACAAAGTTACTTATCTCGGCACTAGAATTAATGGGAACTACGACCCAGCCCTCGATGTTAAAATCTGAATAGAATGAGCAAGAGCGGATTATGTGAAAATGAAAAATACCTTCGGCAGTCATGACACGAATCTTAAACTACGCATATTATTATGTGAGGCAAAGACATGGACATTTACAGAAGCGATACTCAGAAGGCTAGTAAAAATCAGCTGGGCAGGTAGGATGACTAATGCAAAAGTCATTAGACGTATAAGCAGCCCACGATAAATAATTAACACAGAAATATCTCGAAATTTAGAATACTTTGGCTATATAATGAGACAATCGGAGAAATATGAAATCTTACACCTAACTAATTATGCAAAAAGAAGCCCCAAAGAAATGAAAACCTGGCAGAATAAGAACCTGAGTCAAAAATCTGAGGTAATGGTATGGGAAACCAATACTGTCGCGATTCCGAGTTGCGGTTAACAAAATATAGAACATAAATATGGTAACGAGCATGATCCCTAAGGATCTATAACCGTCGCGAAACTACAAGAAGAAGAATTTATTCATAACGACCATTTTTCCGTAGCAACCATCTTAATAGTTTCAGTGATTACTATGAACTGACTTTCAGTTCAACTCTTCTAGTCTCACTGTCTAGAAACCTCATTTTTATATTAATAAATGTAATAAACAAATAATTTACACCAACATTTCGCACAATAGAGTGTTGTCAGTATGACACCTATAGGCGAATTTGGCATCTTAAGTATTGCTACAAAGTAAGGATTGAGCATAAACGAAATATTTAACTCTGAGATTTTGAAAAACACCGTAATTGATATTTCAAAACTTTATACGAAATTCAAAACTGTTATAAATTACCTTTCATTCAATGCAAAACCAAGTTTCTTTAGTCATTACCTAAATATTGTAAGGTTATTTTTTTATAACGTTAACTGTTTTTATTTTTGGGATTTTTAAAGTCAACTATCAATTAGTCGATATCAATTTTCGATGTAGTTAAGTTCAAATTATTCGAAATTTTAATTAAGAGATTTATTGGGATAACGTCACGGACAAGCTCCATACGGATTTCGCTTCACTGAATTAATTTTGATTCCATTCGATGCTGTCCTCTCGTTTAGTGTTCGAACGACTATTTCGCAAACATTTTGGGGTGCGCGAAGATAAGCTGCAAGCGACTCAAGGTCGCTTTTGGTTGTGCTATCATATGTGTGGTGCAATGGTCTTTTAACGAAATGCTAATTAAATTTATAATACTTTGTGGAATTTTACGGGTACGTTACATATTGCAAGTTTATTTGTTCTTGCATTTCATTTTCTACCAGCTAATAAAAATGTTTCTAATTTGGCCACATTATCTATTATTGTTGAATGCTACTTGTGTGGTACAGCTTGTAAATGTCTTATAATTATCTAATTGCCATTTAATCTTTACCACTGGGGGGTTAAACAAATTTTACTCCTCGATATTTTTAATGTAACTGTTATCCATAAGGAGCGTGGTAAAGATTGCTTAAGTTAAGAGGATTTAATCTTGCAGCAAATTTGGGGGAATTTACAAAATATATACACATAAAAATATATAATTTAAATTAATGTCATGTAAAATTTCTTAGGTAGGACCACGACAAATTTGAAGCTTGTCGAGACTTATTAGAGGGGAATTTGAGGTTTGGTTGCAAATAACGACAAAATGTGAGTATGCTCATTTTAATTGTTTGCTTCTTTCACTGCAGTTAGTTGTAAGAAACACAAATGAGTTCAAGGTATCGGATAATTAGGAACAACTGAGGGATGGTTTTACAACAACTGCATAGTCAATTGTAAACGACAAATTATTCTTGTTTTATATCTGGTGTTATTGGAAACGACGCGAACGAGATTTATTTTATGTTGTAATTAACGTAATTGAGGCTTGTTTTAATGCTATTGTTGGCTATTAAAGCGAGAAACGACAAGAGATGTATTGTTCAAACATGTGAGTGAAAAATAAGGCCGTTGCGATTTTGAATACAACGAAAGTGGGGGGAGTCACGAATTCGGCGACGTTCGATGAAACTAAATGAAATAAAATACTATTCCTTTTCGAAGTTCATGAAAAATGTACAAAATTAAAAATACAAATTAGAAATACGTAAATATACAAATAGAATCAAAATATAAATTAAACGGGTACATCTGGCGCAAACACTACTGAAGAACAACTTGTTAGAGCTAGCAAGATGGTTGACATGCTGCTTGTAAAGGTAAAGATTATCGTATGACTTCAAACGATTGGAACAGATTATAACTCAATATTTCAGCATTATTTTAGAAAAATTAACTATAACCTTAATTTACGCAATCGTGTACAATCAATTTCATATTAATCTGGTACAACTACATTCCCCGTTGTAGCAATGTACATGCTCAATCGCATAATTCAGTTTAGTAACTGTCAGTGTCAATGCTTTGTCAGTATTATTTCTACAATGCATTATTTTAGGTATACTGTAACGTGTTTCAAAACTCATTTCTGTTTTTTAAGTTGGATTAATTTGAAAATTCGTTCGGCATTTACAATTCAGAAAGCCTTATTTCCCGTTATTTAAGTCAATTTTTTGTGTGGTCTTATGAATATTTAGTAATTTTTACATACTCCATATATAACTTTCCGATTCCTATTTTGAAATAAATTCTGTTAATATTGAATAAATAATCGCAATGTTTTGCTTTATATATAAATATTTTGTTAATTTTGATTGTTAAACTTACGTAATTACGATTATCAAAATGTCGCGTTCAAACAGTCCAAATTCTTGATCTCTAATCACAAATAAAGCAATACTATGATGTGATAATCCTATCGAAAATAAACATACATTTTGGCTTCACCAAACGGAATAATTAAACTTTTAGAACTCTGATAATTCTGACAGCTGACCTACGAAGATGTAAATGATAAATATTAATGTATGTTTAGAATTGAAATAGCCGTTAAAATGATTTATACAAGTTAAATTTAAATTTCTATGTAAAAAATAGTATGTATTTACTTATAAACAATTATAAAAAAGCTATGTAATTAACCCGTAAGGGTGTAATACCAAATGTACCACTAGATTATGCAACTTTATTATGTAGATATATTATATGGATGTATTTAATTTGTAGTACTTTTAACAGAATATATAAATAAAAGCTAGCTCCCTTTGTGGTTTGATAAGACCACTGGTGTATATATAAAGCCGCTTGATTTGGTAGAAAAGTTGACAGAATACATTCATCAGTTAAACTGAAAGGTTTAACTAAATTCTGGTCTTGAGAAATTTAACACCGTAAAATGTAGAACAGAGTACTACAACTTAAAGTTTAAACTCTTGTTTGAAGGATTTAACTTTAAATCAGGGAATAATGTACTTATTAGAATTGGATTGAAAATTGATTAATCAGTGTTTACTTAGACAACGATGCTTGTCTTCTAATTCCTATAACCTTATAAGAGAGGTTTTTCTCTAATACCGTATATGTTGAAAGATAATCTTTTGCATAGATCCGAACTCTCCTATAAGTATTTATTGAGTTTTAATAAAATCACTTAATATTTTAAATAACACCACTCGTGACGACAAGGACTAATTTGAACAGACTGTTCATTAAATAAGAATAAACCGTTATTAATCTGTGCAAACAAACAGCATGTTGACATTTGAGAGTACCGTTATAAAATATTTGTTATTTGATTTGGCAAAACAAATCTGCTCCTTCTATAGTGGGATAGTATGAATTACATTAGCCATGCCCTCGATATGAGTAAGGTACAGACTCGGATTTCGTAAAAAGATTAATATCGTAGTTAATATAAATAGTAAATGTATACATATAGTAGATTTACAATAGCTACAGTCTTATAACTGAATTAATTGTTTAAATACACAATTTAAGAAGTGTAAACGTATAACAAATGCATTCACATACAAAATAAATAGGCAGTATTCAAATAAATTCTCCAATAATAGCGTGCACGTTAACAAGGCATAATAAATAAGCTTTAACAAACAAATATAAGTTACAAATGTATATGGTAAATCAAAATAAAAAGGTGTACACAATATAAAAACCATATATACGGGGTTGCTTTGAAATAGATCACTCTACTTATTAATAGAAACACATTTTTGAGATTAATAAATTCCAATAAGCCCTTTCTTCAAAATCTTTGCATGCTACAACATCTTGTATACCGCTGACATTGTTACATAATCTGTTAGATAGGTTTAAGAAAAACGTCGAGTATAGTTCCCAACACTACAAATAATAACATATGCAATTGCATTCTGTGATTTACTTACTAATAAATATGTAAGTGCTTGACCTACCACAATATGACCTAATTTTTATTTAAAATTAATTTAAAAGGGATAATTTGACTTATAAAAGGAATCTTCTTATTTAAATCGAAATTAAAAATCATTTACTTCTAACGATTGCAAATTTAATTGCAATTTATGAAATTGTACATTTGCATAAAAAGCATATTAACGTACTGTATGTTTCAACTAGTAAATGTGTACAGAATTTGTATTATATACTAATGGAATGTGATTTAAACTAGGATATGTTAGAATCTTACTTTTCATGTAAAATAAATGTTTAAAATGCTGGTAAAGCATTCCTGCACCAATTACTCAGCACAAAATGTTCAATAGTTTAAAAAATGCACAACCGCTAGTGAAATCTAAAAAGTTGTAGGTTACTATCGGTCGAGAGAAGATTTTTTTTATGCGTATACTTTTCTTTTTAATATTTCCGAAATTGAAACATTGAAAAAGATAAAAAACAACTGTTTATCAATACACGGGGTTAGACTAGATACAACTGAAATGACCTGTAAAATGAGTAATGACCTTCGAATAAACGTACACGGTTTCTCCACAACTTGAAATGAAACTGCTGACTATAAATATTGCATAGTAAAAATTCCCAACAAGTTTTGCAAGAATTTTCTAAATTCGATTGTGCCCAAATTGAAGCTGTTCAATTTTTTTCATTATTTCTTTTTGAGTATATGGGGCATAAAGAATAAGTGGTTAAAATCTCTGAAACTATTTCAAAGCAATCCTTTATACAATTGGACCAGTAAAAATATATAAATACAAGCATATGAAAATTCACGTTAAACTAATTGTAAGTAAATTAGAAAGTGATTGCTAAATGGCCTATTTTCTGATTTAAAGCTATCCGAAGTTTCACGTTTAGGTGCAAGCTACAAAGTTCCGTTACAATACTAGTTGTCTATTGATTTAAATACGTTTCATCAAAAAATAATTATGTAGAATATCTGTTAACATTTTAATAAGATTTCATTAAATTTTAGTAGGGTGTATTTGTTATACAACTATACTTCTAAAATATAAATTAACTATGAACCACGAAAGGGAAATAAATTGAATTAAATTTAAACTAAATAGAAGTCTGGATTGCATACTTTCTTTCGAAAGAAACTTTATTAGTAACCACGCGATTCCTTAATTATGAATTGTTTGTTCTTGTGTATATTGTTAAAAATGAAGCAGGAAAATTTGCGGTTGCTGTTGCGCCTTTTGTAGTTCAAAAAGGATTGTCCCGTAAATATTTTTATAATTAAATAATATACTGAGAAATTGGGCGTATTCATATCTAATCTAATAAATTAAAAGGTCTTCCCCCAAATTTATATTTTATTTAAATTAACAATTGTTTCGGTAATTTTTACATCGTTATTGTTCATTTTATATTTATCATAGTATTATATTTCTAACATGAAATAATTATAATTTTATGTTCATTCTGATGATGGTATTACTTTTTTAAAAAAAGTTAAATTAACGAAACAATTGTTAATTTAAATAAAATATAAACTTGGGACAAGACCTTTTAATTTATTAGATTAGATTTTTATAATTCCCTATCTTGATGTAAGTTTCAAATCTTCGGTCTACCGCTGCCTGGTTTTCTTTTCACGGCCTCTTCTTCTTCTCATCACTTGAAAACTGTCCAAGGCGAAAACTGGAAAAACCAGAATCCTGCTTATTCCGGAAAATATGTGCGATCCCGTGAAAATTATAGGGAAAATATATAGGCTAAGCTGGAAACTGCTTAACGCGAATACAGAAAGGAAAGATAGGTCCGATTGAATAAATTTAACCTGTAAAACACGGAAAATTGTGTTGCTCTAGCACATATGTCTGTATACGCAGTGTAAATAAAATCTATGCTTTTAACACACATAAATTTGTATGTATTAGTTAGAAGGAACTAAAATTATATTTGTGTATTAAATTTAACCGTGGGACTTTTTAATGTTATTAAAAAGCTTCAAAAGGGACTCATTCATACTGTTCTCCTAAAACGCAGAATTAGCAGTTCTTGAAACGACTCACATGCACTTTAAATCCTAAGTACTTTCGTATATTGCGCAATTTATTGATGCGGTTACAAATATTCTCGTGGTGTTTGAAGCTAACACGTCACGTTAGTGAATAAAAAAATTGTTTTAATTTTTTAAATCAATTAAAAATTGTTATTTTTAACCAGATTTTGTGTTTTTTTTACATAATATATAAAACTCTTACACTTAAAGAAAAAATTAACATAATAAAAGCCCACAAAACTGAAGGTTTAAACGCTAAGCAACTCATCGTTAAATTTAACTGCGGAAAAACACACGTGTATGGTTCCACATATATGGAATGCAAAACTTTAGAAATAAAACATTTAAAATATAATATGATAAAAGCTAATTAATAAATGTCTTATGCAAACTAAAAAATGTATTTAGCATCACTGTGGGTCACTTATATGTATGTACTTAAAAAAAATGTACATCTGTTTAAAACGGAAAAATTCATGGTCCCTTGGGATTCCGGTTTAGACAGTTTTCACTGTATATTAATATCACTTGCAATTACTCGAACAGACTAACGCATATCAAGTTTCATTAAAATTTTTATTTTTTGAACATCATCCAATTAACGTGGCATATTTCTTAATTTAATGAATGGAATAAAATATACATAAATATTGTATTGTTTCAGAAATCAGGCGCCCATAGCTTTAAATAAAATGCCAATTTATAGCAGTTGTCTCAGATTACTATGAATTTGATGTTCTTATCATAACTTTTCCAACCTACAATAATTTTAACAATATAGCTTTGCATAGATTGACTGACTGAGTAAAAGTGCGTGAAAAGAAGCCAGTTTTACGCTACCTAAAATATGGAAAAACTCCTCACAAGAATTGTGCCAGAGTAATATGAAATTGTCTGTACATCAATATTTCATTAAATATTAAAGGTAACTGGGGACGTAATTGCTATCCTGAATTAAATTATTTAATATAAGTACAAAAAGTACAATCCCTTTTTCTTTGTTTTGCACGAACCGAATGTTCACTTTTATAGTTATACCGTATGAATTTAAAAAGATTCATTTCTTTAAAATTACGAATTTTTGTATTGCACGATACGCGCATTATTGAAATAAGTTATGAATATTGTTCTTATTTTAACCGTAGTGACACTTTTTTATTCGTCTTTAATAAATCGTTGATCATTGTTACAATTTTGCGTTGTAATTTATTCTGTGTTGTGTACTATTTCTTTTAGAAATAACGTTGACTTATATCAAACTTACGACGATACTAGGTCAATGTAGGTTTTGTCTTACAGAATAAGCCTTTGTAAGTGTGTATTTAGGTTAGTTTTGAACCGACTGTCGCTCACATAATCACTTTGCTTTCGACGAGAACAGATTTTGTTAGCTAAAGCATTGGCAACATTTCTCCACGACCTTCCCGAAAAGTTACTTGGTAACGGTTCATGGCTTTGATCAGGCAACGTACCTACTGTATAGAATTATTTAAGTTCAGTATTGTTTCTGATTCTATTTCGCTAGCGAGTTACAGGATAGCGTGAAAATATAATTAGGTCATTTCCTTTATAATTTATTTACAATTTTACGTTATAATATAAAAAAGGTACACAATTCCATTTTCTGGAATTCAGATGTGAAGATGCCCTTCTTCTAGAAAATGTAAAACAGCTGATGTATAAAGATTTTCAAGCAAAGGCGCTTATGATTTTGTTTGTTCACGTGTGCAGATACCTTTTAAACCTATATACTATGTTTTAATGTAACATAAAAAATCACATTTTAGCACACTATGTGATGAATTGCAACAAGCTCTTAGAGCATCTTTGGGTATATTGCAATTATGTCAGTTCTTGCTGTTTTTCTTGTAATATTTATGTTATTTAAATTAATAAAACATCAATATTCTTTACCAATTATATTATCTACTTATAATATTTTAATTAAAAATTCAATTCAAATCTTAAACCTTTAGAAACATCCTTTTATCTAAGCATAATCTGCCTTTTTATTAAACTATTTCAATGTACCTCGTAAAATACAAAATAATCCAATATTTTAAATCCCATACAAATGTAGAAGCTGTTTGCAGCTGTGAAAACATTACGTCAGCTCGTATGTACAATGTATTGAAACTGGTTAGTTATCACATCTTTAAAGAGCTAAATATAGAACGTTATTTTCATAAAAATATCATTCCTTAGTAGTTAAAGTAAATAATGTACTTCGTTAAGGTAGAAACAAATGCAATACTTATCCGGGAATGTGGAATAATGGAGCGAGTCTTAGGTTTTGTGCCGCCAAGTAAGGGCTACGTGAAAATAACATGCGAACTTCAGCGTTGCTGCAATGGGCATGATCTCGCCAACAAGGGGAGTTCTAATACAGCCACGCTTAAGTAAAAAAGTGTAAAAGCAATTAGTGTTGTTCGGGGGTGTCTTTTATGTTTGTTTTAGGAAAATACTTGCGCTTTCGTTAGAGAATTTAAGGACCTGCTGGGTTAGCGACCTGTAGGCAGAAAACTCAGAACAATTGGGATTTGCCTTTTTAACGAAAATACGGCCTGTTTCAAATATGCATCTTTCCACCTGTAAGGGGTTATTGTTCCTAAGAATACCTTGATCCACTTCTCGAACACAAAGTAAACATCCACCTGTAACTGTTTGATACTTTGATTGTCCTTTCTTCGCTTAACCTGATTTCGTCAAGGAAGAATTACCTGTGCAAATCTTTGCAATTATCTAAGGCTATGCTGTCACCGATGATCTACTTTTAACTGTGCAAAAGTAACGTAAATTTAATTAAAAGACGTACCGTCGTTTTATCTGATTAGTCCTAAAATAAACAAATTACAGCCTTAAGATATTTACCGTAGATGTAAATCAGAATTAATTCATTAAAACATTTTATAATTTGAATTGTAACTAATTGTGTAATTGTTTGTAAGACATATTTCCATTAACGTTTCAATTATTAATTTTACCTGTACAATTATTTAATATACCCTGGGGTACCTCTATTCTATTCATGCATTATTTTGACATTTATTGTCGGTACATATTGTTTTGTCGCCAGCAATAACCTAGAGCACATTATTAAAAATTGGTTTCTTTATTCCAATCTTTCAGCTGTAATAATTAGCTGAGTTCGCGTCAAAAATTATTTATGAGCCTAGTTTTTCGTTAGCTAATATTTTTTTTTGTTTATTTAGAATGTAAGTGTGCCTTATCTCTTATTCTTTGATTTGAGTTTATATATATTTGTGTAATTTTGTGCGAACCAAAGCTAATATAAAGATGTTCTTGTGCTCAGAATTTTCGTTTTCATTTAATCAGATGCAACCTAGATTGCTATTTTAGCTATACAGTGCGCGTGGAGGAGTAAATTAGTATTATGCAAATTTAGTTAAAGTAAAGGTCCTAACTTATTTATTTCTGAATTGAAGTTCAACTTATTAATTAAATTATATACAGGGTGGTCTGTTTTGAAATCAGCCCTCAGTTATTTTATTCAATGCACAGCACGCTTTCAATTTTGCAAATAACAGAATTAGTAATTGAATTTCAGTCAGGGTCAATTCTTTGATTTTCATATACAGTGTGATTTTAAGTGAATAAGCATCTTTAGCATAAGAACCTTTCTTTCAGCTTTGAATCCCGCTACTGCAATACCATTAGCGTCTGTTTTCCGTTCTAAAAGATAAGGCCAATTTATATCGTGACATACAGGGTGTTCTTCGAACATCACTTGTCTGTAGTGGTTTTGAAAACAGTGGCGTCCATATTTACCGATTTAGACTTATTTTCCCGACAGTCTTTAGCTTTGCAGTATCGAAGAACCACACCTCGCTCCACCGTAGCTTTGATAGTCGTGGTTAAACACTGGCGATTCTGCTATATGAGTTATTTCGATTTCGTCTTGTGACAATGAGTTGATACAATATTCGATTTCGTTTGCCTTCAAAAATTCCTATAATTTTATTTACGACACAACACAACACAATAAGAATTGTGAAGTGAATATGTATCTATCAGTTTAAATTATCAGAATTACCATTCTGCGTGAATAATATCAAAATGTGATTTACGTAAAAACATTTTGTATCGAATATTAATCACACGCTTGAGAGTTGCTAAAGAAATACCGTAACACTAATGTATTTTATTCCATCTCTAGATAATAAATATCCTAATGCGTTGAGTTCATTTATAGCTGTACCTTTAATCACAACTGCGACTTGAACCCATTATAGAAATTTTGGATTTTATATGGATATGTCATTTAAACTTCATTGTTATAGAAATTTCTTTTGTAATTATAAGGATAAATGGTTTGATAGTACTGAACAGGAAAAGTAATTTGTTTGGCATTAAATCTGTTACTGTTATAGTTAGAACATGTACCCAAACATACCGTGCGTGCGTGCGTGCGTGCGTGCGTGCGTGCGTGCGTGCGTGCGTGCGTGCGTGCGTGCGTGCGTGCGTGCGTGCGTGCGTGCGTGCGTGCGTGCG
>JAHWXV010015366.1:0-11936 GCA_024586415.1 Phrixothrix hirtus | reverse complement strand
TGAGTTGTCAATTTTATTGAAAAAGGAAACAAATAGTTTTCGAAGCGTTTAATTTTTATTAAAGTTACACAGTTTATCCAAAAATTGTTTTAATTATAATATATAAATTTATTTGAACAATTAATAATTTCATACGAATTTAAAATAAAATTAGTACTGTAAATATTTCACATATATTAAGACGTTTTCTTTTTTCATTACTTATGATTGGTAGTTGATCAGGACCAGATTTTAGTTGTAGTTGTCACTTGATTCCAACGAATTGTTGACTCCAATAGTCAGGATTCTGCGGCCAGAGATGCTCGATGAGGCTATGTTTGTCCCCTTAAAGTCGTCACTGTTCCGTAGATTTGTAAGTTTCAATTTCGCGGAAAAGTATTAAAATACACGAATTAGTCTACTTAATTTTCGAAGTACCGTATTCCCCGCAAATCCTACCGACTGCACCAGTTTAGCTTAAAATAAAGCGAAACAAGTTTTTAAAAATAATTATTTTATTAACTATGTAAATATAATATAGAAGCTTAATTACTCTAGTACAAGTGTTTTACCTATCAATATAAATCTAAGACTAGCTACATTTAATTTAGACTGTTTGCAGGTTGACAATTCTTCCTACGCTAAATACAGGTTACTGACGTTTCTAGTTAAAGGGAAATGTTTATCTTTTAACAGTTTGCACATTCGAATATCATAAGAAGCTAGCTATTATCTCGCTACATGGTATATAAAGTTCAAGAACTATAACTAAAAAGGGTAAATTATTTTACTTCTTAAGCATGGCATTATAGCTTAATTCAATTTGTAACCACAAAAATAAAAAACAACATTCGACCTTGTCCTTTGAAATAATAAGGTTAGATCAATTCGTATTAATGGTAAATTTCAATTTTTAAAAGGATTACTAATTTATATTACCAAATCTAAATTACATTCTTTCATTGTGATTAATTAATTAAATATATTTATTTGATTGTTTTTGGTATAAACAATTTGTAACTTCAAAATAAGTCAGAACCCAATCTGCGTCTGGCCTTCCTTGTTCGAACAACGAAGTGTGGACCAAGTTCCACCCTGCATTCCAAATGGATAAGAGATGGTAAAGTTACAATGAAATCAATAAATTGAAGCTCTAAGTATTTGTTTGCATTATTTATCTTATTTCGTATAAAATGTTATAAAACAAGATTCATTTAATTTTCTTAAACTTGTTATTAATTTATGTTTCTTTAAATAATTTTGTTATTAATTAAATTCTGATTACAACCTGTTTGTTTTCTTTCCATTATGCATATTTATTATCTCCAGAAACAAATAGTATCAAAAGGTCACTATTTCACTATATAATTCTTTTTCATCTGACGGAACTCTCCGTTTGGTACCCTTAAGCTATGAACCGTGCAATACCATCTTAGTGCAGATCTAATGCACCCTCCTGTAGAATTTAGCTAACGTAACTAATAGCCCGCTATAAGAGAAGGGCAATAGGCTACAAATTGCCGAAGCAGTAATTACAATAATTCCTAATGTAATGCGTATCCCTTACTTACTTCCCCTCCGAATTTGCCATTCACGGCGAAAGAGAGGCCTTGGTTTCATCTACAGAAGTCTAATTCCGCACGGGAAATTTAAATGTGATTAACGTTCCTTGTAAAAGGAAGCATGGTAAAGACTGCAGTTGTCGGTGAACAAAACATCATTGATAAGAATCTCTTCTGACTAGGATTTTTTACATGTCAAGTTTATTATTTTATAAGCATAGCTAACTCATTGTTGTATCCATTATTACAGAGAACATGCCTTGAATTTGTATTCCAAGTATAGCGAGTGAGTGCACTTTCAAAGCTAATTAGGAGAAAAAATTAATCTCACCACCTCAATAAAATAAATAAATGGTGATGTGTATCATTTTACTTGAATTTTACACAATTCAGGGTAACAAAACACTTCCGTTACTAAAATAACCCTTCGAAAAGTATTAACATACTTTAACGTTCAATCTTAAGGATCTTGTTGTATTTCTTTATCGTGGGATCTTCCATCCTAATGTAGTGAATGAGAAACATCAGGCGTATGGCTATGCTAATCCACCAGGCCTTTCGATATACGTCAGTGTTTCGCCCTCTGAAAATTGGCGTGTTCAGAGAAGAGACGCCTACGCGGAGATTACCGGTAGCTGCATCTTGTTTAGGACTAGCGACAATTTTCGTACGGTCCGGGTTCGCTAACAGCCCTCCAAAAGTGATGATTGTGACTCGTCCTAATTTAAGGGAAGTACCCTAAAACCTATTTAATTTCTTGCTGACTTGCTTTCCGACCATTCTACTTTAAATTTATATGAATTAACTTTAGCTATTCGTTAATTTACTTTTCTCAACTGAACTTTTGCTCGAGCACTACAATGTTATAGTGGAGCAAAATTATAAAACCAGCCTAATTCGCAATTCGGCGGGTTGTTTTAGATTATTTTATTGTCAAATATTGTAAGTACTACCATGATGTCATTTGTAGTAATTTAAAAAGTAAAATAATTGTTTCTCAAGTAATTTTGGAACTGATTTAATATCTTTGTCAGAAACGTACCTCCATAGGGATTTGTGATAACCGAATACTATGTAACAATTGGTTTACAAATCAACTTCCTCAGCTAATAATATTTAAAGAAACTCAGCTTTTCCCGCAGAAACTTTCAAACCGCTGTCCAAAAAATATATTACTGACGGTCAACTGATTACAAATTATATGTAAGATTAATAACCATCCTTATTTTTACCCTCTGAGTGGTGGTAATAAAACCATTGTTCTTGGTGCCTTTGGCCCATAATCTCTTGATTTATTTATAGATGCACGCGATTCACAGATTTAAGCCCGAACTTCACTTGCTTGCAACCTATCGGTGCGACCTGATACTTGATTCAGGCACTCTTTGGGTATAAACTGAAATGTAAGTTTTTTTCCGTTCCTAAAATAGTGTTGGCTTAAATTTACATCGCTACTAACGACCGCATTCCTCGGCAGCTGCTAACCACATTTGCTTAACATCTTGCCCTCCGATCCACCCCTACTTTCCGTAACTACGAAACAGCCAAAGCAAACATTCTTATTTCCACTGCGTAAGCGGGCCTCTTTCTCTGCGATATCTTTCCTTTTCTTTTCTAGCTACGCGAACGTCGTGATAACTTTCATCCCTAGCTTCCCCGCTGACTCTTAAAACTAAAAATAGAAGCAAGCAACAACAAATATTGTTTATTGGATAATATAGCCACGAGTTGTAGAGGATAGTGATTGAAGAACAGCATTCAGTAATTTTGAGCATTTACGTATCAACGCTTTAGATTTTTTATGTTTATATTCTGAGCGTATAATTAATCTATTCACTTTGTGTCTAAATTACATCTTTAACGGAACTGGATCATTTCTCTGACTGTAACGGTATATATCTTGCGACTGTGTTTCACGAATAAAAGATGTTAGGGCTTTTTACTAGCTCTCTGGCCTTCTTTTCCTTGGTCGTTTTTACCAATCACAAGTCTCCATTTCAAACTTTTAGCTTTCGTGTTTGTTGTCTATTACGGTTAGAAACCGTTGAGGACGCTGTCCGGTAAACTAACAAACTCTACTGGATATTTATTGCTTGGTTACTATTGCTATTGCTATCGTATCTTACAGTGGCAGTTTTTTTGATTTTTTTATTTTTACAACATTCAAAGAACCCTTCTTGTGTATTTTTTATTTACTACAATTCGTTTCGGAACCTAGATATTTAATTTATTTGCACCTAGTGTAGATTTTTAGTTCCACTCGCGGTTATAACCGTTCATTTTTTGTTAAGGGTTTTTTTTTCCCAACTGTCCATTTTTTATTATCTAAGAACTACTTGGTTTAAGTTTAAAAATACAGTTATATTGTTTCCTTTGCATTAATTTCAAAAATTTGTAATATATGTTAATTTATTTAATTTTACTA
This sequence comes from Phrixothrix hirtus, assembly GCA_024586415.1. Taxonomy (NCBI): domain Eukaryota; kingdom Metazoa; phylum Arthropoda; class Insecta; order Coleoptera; family Phengodidae; genus Phrixothrix; species Phrixothrix hirtus. Next base: position 7,970 of record JAHWXV010015366.1, on the reverse strand, counting down.
ATGTTGGATATGAGTTGATTATAATTATAAGTTACGAGGATCCAACATCATGGTATATGGCATAATTTAGATCTAGATTAAAAAGTTATACACCAATATTCTGTTTTTCAAACGAAATAAATTTATAAATATGAAAACAAGAAGGAAAGTACACATGTATTTGTCAGGCATATGCTTCTAATATTGGATTAAATATCGTACTTCTAGTTAAGGGTTAAAATTACTTTTTTTTACAATCGCTATAAAATATAGGCTTTCTAATGTCAACCCAAAGTTGTTGTTTTCTGAGAAGTATCACTTTTCCGCTCTAGAATGGCAAAGTAACTTTTTCGCTTGCTAAATGACATTTAAAATTATAATCAACGCAGACAACGGAATTTATAGTTGCAAATGTTAAATTACCTAAAATGCTATTTTTAGTTAAGCTTCAATAAGACATTATTTTTACGGACTTCATATCCATCTTTTTTAATTTATGAGGGAAGAATAACTGAAATTTTTCTATGTATTCTTATTTTATTAAGCGATTACTATATATAATTCGCTCACGGTATTTAAATAAATTCTCTTTCTGTATGTTTAAGTTCAAAGGGACGTGATTTTATTTACCTATTAATTTATTTTTGGGAAAACTGAATTTCTCAAATTCTATTCTACGAACATTTGCGATAAATAAAGCTTATCAAAGTTATTTCTATTGTCTAGCTTTTACATGTGTCTTTTTGTTCTGCGAGTTAGTAACTGTCATTATCCAAACTTTACAGTTGGTTCTCGATATGCTCCCATTATAGGCTAGTAACGGGTAGGTATTAGTTGTGCTCTGATTAATTTAATTAGTAATTGTATTTCGAATTTGATTAGTTCACGGCTGAGGCTTACGCTAAGAAGCGAAAGCTGTTTTTGTTGAAACGCTGCCGTCCAAGATGTACATCTACCGCTATTTTGAAGTCCTTGGAAAGATCTCCTTTATTTACACCAGGACGTAAATGGTGATACTCAAGTGAGGTCGCACATCTGCTTTCTTCCTGTTTTTTTTTCAACGATAGAATTTCCGTATGGAAGTCGCTTGTATTTCAAGTTTTTTTAAAATTTTAATAAATTATAGTCCTCACGCGATTCTTTATGAATTTACGTACGCTGCGACAAACCACGCGCTAATTTTACATAAGTAAATTTCGAATATTGTTTCGCATTGGTCTGCAATCTACAACCGCCTTGCATTTTTGTTCTAATAGCACACATGCTATCTGCCTTCAAGTCAGGCCGATTTACGAATAACATATGAACTCAAACATACGTCGTTTACAAGACTTTCTTTCTTATATAAATTTGTTTCAATCAATTATTAGATAGTTATTTAGAATTATTTAATTATATGTAACCTTAGGTAACGCCGTTTGTTAGTTATTTTTACTTAATTACTTTTTTCTATTATTTTGCCTGTCTTGATAAAATAAACGCACCGACAAAGTTTACTATGAATTCTCTCATTATCTATTTAGTCCAGGTTGGATGGGCTGACATACAGCCTTTTCCCTTGAAAAAAATAACTGTTTATAATGGGCCTTCAGCCTATCTGTTTTATTAAGGTTAATTTGTATACCTTCAGTGGATAATGCGAAATACCACGGTAGCATACTTCAATAATCCTAAATTCACGCTTTGAACTAAATTATGTTCATGAAGGACGAAGTTATTACTTTGACTTAAATGATATACGAAATGTATCCTAGAAATTTCTTTGCGCTAGCTTTAATCCGGTAAAAAAGCATAATCATTAACGTTCTGTTTGAGAATAATTAATTTAGGAGTTTTAATATAAGGAAGCGCATGTCTAATGACATTACTTGTATTTTGTGTTAGCCGAAATCCGGCAAAAAGGTATTTTCAGTAACCATTTGCTTGGGAATATTAATTACTATTATGTTTTTTCTTTTTATTGTTATAATTATTGTTATGCAATTTAACTACCGATTTCGCCACACTATGATGGAATAAATGTTAGGAGTATGATTTAGTATCTTGCTTTCTTATTTTTTACGAAGGCCAGTACCTCCCCTTTAACAGCTAGGTAAAACTTCCTGCTGCTGAACCAACTCTGAAGCTTAGTAAGATTTAAGATAGAGTAAGTACATACCTCGTCGTTCAGGCGTATGTTGCTTTTTGATCTACCGAACGACTGGCGCCTATTCATTCTGCTGTGCTGAGGTCGATCCCTCCCAGACACTACACAATCTGGCTGGTGCACTCAACCTTATGATGTAGAGGTTTAAAATTCACTTGTTTTTTGTGTTTACCTAACTTTACGATATATAGTATAACAAATGAACAACTCATTTATTGTTATTTTATACTAATTAAATATTGTTAAATAAAGTTAAATATTTAGAATTTGGTAGCAATAATGCGATTGTAGAAAAAATCTTGTGTGCAACTCGAGCGCAAAGTGGCATTGTCTCTCTTGCAAGCTAGCCGCGTTCCGCTACGCGTCGCGCTTCAATTTTCTGTCTAGAGCGATTATGTAGCACTTTGCGCTATTAATACACAAATAGCTATTTTCGCGATTAAATTAAGAAATAAATTTAGAAACAAATTTTATAAATTAAATCTAAAATATACAAATTATGAGCCTTATTAATAAACAAACTAGTAGTGTACTAAATTTAATTGCTACTAAATATGCATAGTTACGTATTTAATTTATATTGTAGTTATGTACATTAACATCATACTAAATTTAGTATGCCAATAGTTTGTTTATTAATAAGGCCGCATTTCTTTAAATTTCTACTACGCGATTTTTGAAATTTCAAGGAAATCGGTGCAGTACATTTTGACTTCCTACCAGGAGTGCAGTGTATCAGTTTTGGGGTAAATTTAAAATATATTTGAGCATAATGTAAAATAGTCATTTTATCTACAATATAAATAACATGAAACATTCTGTTGTAATGTTTTTATAATGATAATAAATAATGAAGTATATTGCGTGAAATTCAAAGATTCGAGGTTCATTTTTACAACTTATATAATAACAATCAAATCCCTGAAACCTCTAACTCTTATTTTGATGTCTAGAATTTATATGAAAATTTTTACGCCGATTGTACGAGGGCTATTCATCAAATAACCCCCGACTGGCTATTACAAGACAAAAGTAGATACAACTTTTTATTTATATACAATCCGTAGTTACATGTTGACATTACTTCTCCACATAGTCACCATCCAAATTCAAACATTTGTTGTACAGTGGCACTTCTTTATTCCTTCATCAAACAATCATGCCGCCTGGTACTGCAGCCAGTTGTTGACAGCATCCTTGAGCTCATCATCGATAGTGAAGCGCTTTGCAGTCAGCCAGGTCTTCATCTTGGGGTAGACGTGTTCGGTGCCAAATCCAGACTATAGGGAGAATATTGAAAAATCTCCCAGCCAAAAAGTGTGAGTTTTTCCTTCGTTCGCTTCGCACTATGAGATCACGCATTGAAGTTCAGGAGAATGATTTCGTGGATAAGCATCCCGCTCCGTTTGTTTTGAATTAACCTATGGAGTTCCGTAAGTCTCACAATATACCTGTGATGTCACAGTATTCTCACGCGTTACATTCATGAAATCTGTTGATAAAAGTCGTTTGCAAACCCAAAAAACTGTAACCATCATTTTGCGGTTTAATAGCGCCTGCTTACATTTTTTGGGCTTATTGGGAGAATGAGTGTGCATCCACGGTTTGGGCTTGTTCCTTAGTTTCAGAGCTCACGTACTGCATTCATGTCTCATCTCCAGTAACGATTCTGTTCAGAAATTCTTTTCCCTCTTCATGGTAGCACTGAAGGAATGTCAAGGCCGAACCCATTCTTTTAGTTTTACGAACTTCGATTAGACATTTTGGTACCCACCGTACCCAAAACTTATGATAACCTAATCTCTCGGTGATTATCTTAAAGAAGGTTGTCTTGAAATCTGAGACAGATCTTCAAAAAGTTCCGAAATTATGATCCGACGTCTCCCAAGTATAAGTGCGTCAACGTGTTGCACAAGTTCATCAGTCACATCTGAATGTCGTCCTCGGCTACTTTCATCATGTCACTGATAACTCCATCCCCATACACGACACAATCGACAATGAATCTCGGCGCCATTGACTCCTGCTTGCAGGAAATTAATGACTAAATGTACCTCACAACTGGCGGGAGACGCAATAACACCATCAATTTCAAGCGCTTGCTGCTTACACACAGATAGCTGACTGATGCGACGTGAAATTTAAAATTTCCTTTTTTCAACCACGCAAGCGTGATGAAGCTACAAGCATTTGTTTATTTTAATAGCCAATCGGAAGTTAATTGATGAGTAGCCCTCATAATATGGGTATTAGTTACCCTTTGACAGATTAAGTAATTACTCCAAAAAAATTTAATTAATTTACTTCAAAAATGTGCAATTCATACATCTCTTAAAAATTGGGCAAATCTAAATTAAATAATATTTTAAATAATAATTTACTTCAATTAAAACGTGAACTGTAGTTCTGGGTATTTGTAAAGGATTTGTTATTATTCGTGTAATCAAAAACCCTTTTTTTGCAAAACAATAGTTTTATAGTTCTAATATTTTTAACTGAAAGGTTGAATATAAATTCGTTATTAATTTTATTTAATTTGTAGGTCCACACCAGTTGACATACGAGTTCAATAAATAAATAGTCAAAAATAAATGCATATATTAAGAAATAAGATGTCAATGTGTAAATTACAAATTTTATAAACAAGTATTACCTAATAATATGTAAGAAAGAATACAAAGACCTTTTCGAAAACTATCTCGGATGCGGGTCAAAGAAATGTAAACAAACGTGGTTCAATGACTCCACCACATCGAAGATAAATCTCTGGTCGTAAAAGAATTTTAATTTTAAAATAAAATTACGTTGGAAGTTTAAAAGTTTCAATTTTCTTCTATTTTGATTTAATTTGTAATCAAATCTCACTTACTTTAAGCTTGTTAGTATTATTTTCAAAGTAAATAATATATGTTCTGAGAATTTGTTGTTCTTTGCCGTTCTTGGCTACGAATGCTGTCCATGCTAACTTTACGGTGTTTCCGTTTCAAAACTGAAGGTACCAGGGGCTGTTCGTATTGCAGATCACTGAGCTCATGATTTCACGTTGGCTTGGTTTCCCTGCTTTCGGACTATTTTAAATTCGCATTTTGCACTCCTAGATTGTTTTAAATTTATCATGTTCGCTTTAGTAATTGTTTTAAGGCTGTACTTCTGTAGCGGCCTTAACGGCAGAATTTCTATTTTACATTCGTATCTTGGGTGCTCAATGTACTTTGCAGTCTGATTTACGTTTTTACATTGCGAAGTAATGGGGTCTTTCCGCTGGTGATCGCATTTGCACGAAAAAGATATAGTTTCTGTCCTCTAAAATTTTTATTAATTTCTTATCTTCCCTTTACTGGTTATTTGGTGAATCAGAACGTCTAAATTTCAAACTTCTCTTGGTTCATGGCTAGTTTGAAATCATTGAATGTGCCTGTGGCTATCTTAACCTTATGTAGTTTTTCGAGAAATGCTCTAGGTTGCGGGTAATTTAATTTTACAGTGGCTCTTTCAAATTTTTTATTTTTTATGATTTACGAACCCTTCTTAAATTACTCCTTAATAGGCACGATTTATCATGGCACATCTGAACTTTAGTTTACTTCACCAACTATACAGTTTTTATACTCGCTCCACTTGCTTAAAGTTTATTATTTCCCAAGATATCCTTTTTTATTACTTAAGAAACTGTTTGGTTTAAAAGTATCGTTATATACACAATTTTTAGAAAAGTGAAATAAGTGTGAATTTATTTAATTTTTCTAATGACGGATATTATGTAATTTAAACTAATTCACAAGGATTTCAACACGGAATGACCTCTAAATTGGGATTGGAAGCGTGTTTTGACTATGATTTCAAAAAACTTGTATAGCTATGATAAAAGACGTAAGGAAATAGATATAAGGTCAATTTACACTATTTTACTACGAGTTTTAGTTATTAGGTTATTTGCGATAAACAAAAAAACCCTAAACCTTGAGGGTTGATTTTCACCCCTAAACGGACTTTGTAGCAGATATAATGAAAATATGTTTGCCTTAGTTTTCTCCCCAAAGAATATGTCCAAAGATTTATGAAAATCGGAAGGAGACACTTCGCGCCATTTCCTTGTAAGTGGAAAACTATACTATAGGAATGATAATTTAAACGATATAGACCTTTCCAAACGGAAATCGAATAGAGATAAATCGGGACTATAGGGAGGATGCAATTTAGTCAATGTGTCTTTACTCAGGTGAACGGTTTGAGGACGAGCGTTGTCGTGAAGGAGAATGTTATGTCTTTTAGTCGTTTACGCCTTTTGTGCTAAGAGCAGGTTTAACCTTTTCATACACTAGTTGACAATAATAGGTAGCATTCACGGTGCTACGATCTGTTATAAAATCGGTTAACAGGATACCTTCTACATCCCATGACTCCTTCGCCAGCTGAAGCAACAACTTTCACTTTTTTGCGAACTGACGATGGGTTGTACCTCCATTCCAAGCTAGATTGCTTATTATGGACCCAATTTTGACCACAAGTAAGCGATTTATTCAAAGCGCCTTAGAACCTCTGCTGCAACTTGAACGCTTTTCCGTTTTTGTTGTAAGGAAAGTACCTTTGGTACCCACCTGGAACAAAATTTTCTAAACTTCAATTCTTTATGAATAATTTTTTCAACATTATCTAGCCCTACTTGTAGTAATCGTGATAAATCACCCACAGAAATCTACCTTTCATGACGAATAAGCTCATCAACTTGTGACGGATATTCGGGGTCGTCTAGCGTGTGCTAAATTTACGACGTCTGCTCTATCTTCACATAATTATTTACGCCAATTATACACTTAAATTTTTAATAAAGTATTTTCCCCAAACTGTCCGTGAAGTGTTATAAGAGTTTCGCTAGATTTAGCATTTTCCTTATAAAGAACGTTGATTATTATTCGTTGCGCATTAGAATTTGCAACAGGCTATTTGGAAATAGTTGCTAAAACTACAAAGTCAATTGCATTAGATGTTACACTAAAATTTGAACGTACCTCATACATTACTACAAGTAACTAGATCACTAAGTAGAGCAAGTAGAGGTCTAGAATTAAACATGCAATTTTGCGAGGTGTTCCTAAGAAAAACTCTACGACGAAATCAGGGTCTACCGATGTGGATTATTATTTCTAACTTATATTCACTAGGTGATTTAGGACCGAAAAACCCTTCTTTGTGAAGCACAAATTGTAAAACAGATTTGTACATTTGGATAGCTGTTTTTCTTGATTTTTTCTTGATTAACTCATTGTACCATATATTCTGGAATCTTCCACAAAATTATTATTATTTCTAATTCTGTTACTTTGTACCACATTTTGGGTGTTTTTTCCAATAACCATTTTAAATATTTAAATTATAGGAAACTAAAATATTATCAATGATCATGATCGCTTGTAGCTAATCTTTGGATACTGCAATCGCAGTTATCTCGTACAGTTTTCATTTCTAAACCAGTAAAGTGTGGCACAAAGTTGCACTATGTTCGGGGAAATTTTATGCCGCCATTAATTATTTATGAAAAAGCTATCATCATCAATCTGTGTAATTCTTCCGGGATATTCCTGTCCATCATAAATTACGACCACAAAATCACCTTCTTTAAAAGTAGCAAATTTATTTTGGCTAATATACTTATCTGCAGCATTAGCAGATTCAGGAGGTTTCAAAGAATTGCACCCATATCAAAATTAATTTTGCGGGTATATTCTATTTGACTTGAAATGCAAATTAGGTTGTCTGAGATTTGATGATCCTACAACTGGTTGTTCAAAATCTATGATATTTGGCAAAACTTCTTGTCTGGCAAAATTGAATTGCAATCACTCAC
>JAHWXV010015363.1:0-12094 GCA_024586415.1 Phrixothrix hirtus | reverse complement strand
CGGTCGTAATTAAAAAGAAATTTATTTGAGAAATTTGGACTTTTTTATTTATAACCTATATTCAACAAACTCAAATTGGGAAATTAAATTCATTAAAATACTATTTTTCTTAAACCATTTGTTTTTCTAATAGATGAATATTACATTATGGAATTAGTTACAACATAAGCAGTAATTTCATTTTCTAATGATGTTGGGTCATTGTATACATTTATAAATATATAATGAAAAGATCACTTGATATGTAGGGAACGTTGTTTTAGATGGCTTTTAATTAATAAAAATGTAGATACGGACTAGGACAGAAACATTTTAAATCTGTGTGCCATTGTCATATTGTTTTAGTTTGCAAATTCATAGAAATCGATTTTATAGTTGGATTTAAGTATTAAGGTATTATTTTAATATAAATTCACACACATTCTTGAGAGATTTTCAAGTTTTGTTTTTAAATTGAGCGCTCATAAAATGAAAATCTAAAGCTGTGATTGTATGTACTAGCTAATTAGAAGTTTAGCAATGATATTTAAGTTTATGAACATGTTTGCTACAAAGCTAAATGTGTACATCTACTTTACATGCTGGCCGGTTAATCATAATGCAATTATAATTTGAGAAATTAGTATAGTAACCAAATCAAAGAAGCTATATACGCTGAGCTATCCGAGCGTGTTATGCTGCTGTTTAAGATTCAACATGAATTGCGGGGTGCATTCACTACAAAAGCTTACATCGAAGAAAATGACAAACATTAAATTAAATTTAATTACAAAATATTTAGTAATAAATTCAAGGTATAAAACTTTAATTTCAAAAATGTATTCAGTCAGTTATTCTTCGCTAATTAAAGGAGTGATCCGCACCAGGTTCAATTTAATTAACTCTGCAGTCATCAATAACTTATTATTTTTATTTTTTGTGTGCAACTGGTTCTGATTTTAATAACGATGATAAAATATAATCAATAAAATTACTTAACGTAGCAACCCAGGCAAGAATAATAAATGTTATATAATCCATGCTGATTTTAAATAAGGATGGGTCGGTTTTGAAGATTAATGAATAGCTTTAGTTACGTATTTAATTTTCAGATCCGTAACATAGATAATCTCAAAATTATAAATATTATGTGCGTTTTTATAAATTAATTACTAATTTGGAGCCGAATAAAATAACATCACATATTACCCCCATGAAGTCAGAAATTAAATTTAAATACAGTGAATTAAATAAATGGAAATTACAATAGAAAGGTGGTTTATAAGGCAGGTTCGTACTAAGAAATTGATATGTTAAAGACAAACTATTTTTCAAAGTCATAACCTATAACAAAACCTTTCTTCCCTATATGGAGAAGTTTAATAGATATGTAAAGGTATAGTTATGATTTATGTTCAGAATTGAAGACCTCCAACTGTTTGTAATAAAAGAATTTATCAGAGTAATACTAATAGAAACTGTAGTAGTACGATATTTCAAGACACCCGCAGGTATTTAATGTAAATATATTAGGTGAGAGAGGATGAAACGAAATTAAAGATGTAATATTTTCAAAGTTGGAACCGAGCACAATTTTCAACTTACTTTTTAAAAAAGAACTAAAATAACCATAGTAACAGTAATAAATATAGTTAATTGAAGATTTATATAAATACATATGTATACAGGGTGTAAAGAAAATAGTTACGTTTTTGTAACAGGTGACGGAAAAGACTAATACAAACAAAAAAGTCTTTTACAATAACAGTCTAAAACCTAATGGTTTTTCTGAAAACACCTGGTCACTGCAGAATTCAACAACTAACGAATTTTTTTTATCCGGGAGTTGTCCGAGAAATAGTTCTTATTACATAACAAAACATTTTATACAATTTTTCGATAAAGTTAACGGTTAAGTAATAATTTAATAAAATGTATTACATAAAATTGTAGATTCTACTAAACCGGAAACATGTCAACGCTGTAAAGTCGAGAAACCTGTCATTCATAAACAGGTCAAATACTGTTATAGGAAATACTCAAATAAATACAATGTTATTGGTTTACAGCTTAACAGGTGATTGTAAATAGTTTAATATCACTTTTCAATAATTATGTTAATATCCCGAATTTTATCATTAGCGTTTATTTACCAACGCTAATTGTATTGGTACTTTATTTTATACCAATTTTCACAGTTCTAACGCGATTAATTTATTCAATCTCAATTTTAACACTATTTGCAAATGGGCATTTTTATATTTTCACCACGCACCCTCGTCTACGAGTTTCTTTATACCACTTTAATTGCGTCATTTCCCTGGAATTCTTTAGTCTAATTAACGGTCCAATAGTTCTGTACTTTCCATTTTTACATTTTTAAGGAATTCTTTTTATACAAATTTACAAATTTAACTTATTTATACATGTTACCCATTACTTAAACTCTCTTCTTAGTTTCACATTTCAATCTTGTATTTTGTTATTCTGAACATTTTAATTTTTGTTTACCTTGCTCTTTATTTATTATAGGCTAACGTAAGTTGTATAAAATTACATAACGTTTTATTTACTAAGAACCGATTTGTCAATTTCCAGTTAAATTTAGCCGTTAGTTAATTACCTTGCCACTCATTGTGACAGCCAATTATTTTTCAAAATGTAAACTAGTACACAAACCAATGTAAGATCTTCGATTTTATGATTTATTGTATTTAAAAATGAACGTAATTCAGGACAGTGACCTTTTCCGCTTAACCTATCAATAATCTTAATAATTTATGACCCTTTCTGCAGGCGCCACCAATAAACCTTCTCTAGTTGCAGGAAATTATTTATGTAACGTTACGGTATAACATTAAATTGTTTAGTTATTTGTTATTCTTACTATACAATATTTGATTATTTAATATTATGGCTTTCGAATTCATGCTATACAAAATATACGAACAATTTAAGTACATCATTTGAAACATAATTATTTAACACAATTTATTCGTATAATGTGAAGTTAATGCAATTATTGATTATGGTGTACCTTTTCAGTAGATGAAAATATTTTAGAAGCCGGGCCTGATGAGAGCGCGACCATGAACATAGTGGTGGTACTCTAGCGAGCAGGAAACGTAAAAGTCAGTTTGCTTCGGACTAGCGACCCAACTATATGTTTTCAAAATTTATTGTTTAAATAATTAATGGTCAGTGTAATATGTTTAATTAATTTCCTTAATGGGTCGTTTCTCTAGTCCAGACTCCGTCCTATTAATCATTTATATATTTTTATTTTGGTTCTAGTGGGCAAAATTTAACTATCTTTATTTTTTTAAATGAGTCGTTGGTCTTATCAAAAGGGGGAAGAAGGCCGCTGTTAAGCTTGTAGTGAAATCTGAAGGACTATATCTTTAACTATAGAAGTAATTTACACAATAAAATTAATCCCAAATGCATTATTATTTTGAAGTGTGCTGAGTGACAAATATAATTTACCATTATTTAGTGCATTAAGTTGCCAACTTAGTATAACTACTGTGGTTGGTTACCATTACCTGGACTTAAAAAATTGTGGCATTTAAGATGCTTTATTTTGGTTTCACAGCAAGTTACGAATAAATGACAGAGATTGTATATCTCTTTATCTGATATAACTGGTAAAAATTAAATCAACACTGCTAGCTTCGTTTAATAATTACATAATTACATTCTTTCTTACATTAGTTCCTTTGTTTCTATGCAAGCGTCAGTCGTTATTATTTTAGACGCATCATTTTTTCAAAATTGGATTTGCTTTTTATTAACTATCTGACAATTAAACTCATTTAATAATTATTCAGCACGAATGATTTCGTATAGTTTATTTTTGTTCATTGTTATCATTATCTTCATGTAAATTTAATTAAAATAAAACGATATTACTCAGTTCTAATTCTTAATTATAAATAATTCCTTATCAAACATTGACTGCCTGAACATTACAGCTGAAGCTTTTAGACGACGTTCCGCTAAAGACATCATTTCACCATCTTTATTAATCTTGATTCATCGCCAAGCTACCGTTTTGAGGATCCTGGATTCTTGCTGCCTACTTGTTTTAAAGTTATCATTAATTTATTTGGGGTAACGTCCGATCAATTTATTTATTCTAAATTCTATACATGAACCTATCAATTAATAACTGTTGAAGTGTAATAATTGTGACTTTTCCCTTTTGTTACTGTTATTTATTTATTTAATAATGCAAGTGATTATTAGAAACCTACTAACGATTGAGTATTTCGCCTACTATTAATTCTATCAAAACAGTTGATAGCGCGCCCAACTGCAAATTGCTTGTGAAATTATAGACTAATTAAACTAATTGTTGGCCATCCCTGACAAGATTAACTACTCAATTCTTATATTAACATCCGACTAAAGTTATATTATATAATAGAATATGAATCAGTATTGTTGAAATAATTTCAATGCAAGGTTGTCAAAGTGGAATAACTTTAATTTACAATATCTCGCTAACTATTGGAGGTGGCAAAAAAGTTATACGATCTTTTCTACTCTATTTTCGATATCTTACCACCTGTTACAAGACCGTGCACTATATTCTTTACTCCTGTATACGAAGCTGATGAATTGTTTTATAAGGTAAGTCTTCTGAGGACCTCTCAAAATTTTTTAATTTGTCTGGGCAAGTAGGCTAAAAAACTGTTGAAGGAGGGTATGCCTTCTTAATTTTTTACTAAACAAAAGATAATAGGTCGAATACAATTTTTTACAAGGTATAAATTTTGACATTTATTTGTCAGACAGAATCGATTTAAGTACAGTCGCTGTTTTTGAGTTGAAATTGCTTCAATTTATTTTAATAATAACAATTATTTAAGGAACACTGATCAAATAAACAAGAAAGGAGAGAAAAAAATCACTAATTACTACTTCAAATATGAATGGAACCCAAATTATCAACAATTTTATTAATTCATCGCATTTTCAATATTGTTTTTAACTTGACAATGGCAATTTAAACCTCGATCGTCCAAAAAGTAATGACTCAAATTTAAAAACTGCACGGTTATAAAAAGAATTAAAAAACCTTTTCAGAAAAACATCATTGAACCCCTGGTCCCGTTTAAGATTTTTTGAGTTAGCGCTACGGTATCAGGGCAGAAATATAATATTTGTACCATCCTTGAATCAAAAATTGACATTTCGATGTTTGTCAAAAAAATTAACAGAAGTTAAATGCAAGGCAGGAAGCAGAACACGAAAAGGCGTTATTACTACTTTTTCTTACCTATGTATAGAGAAAGTATTGTTTTCGTCTAAAATTTTCGATGTCGAAATTTTAGTGGAAATACACGTTGTGGCCCCCCCGAGTCCGAAAAATATGTTTTTAAAAATTCGTCTGAGTGCGCGTGCGCGTGCGCGTGCGCGTGCGCGTGTGAGTGTGCGTGTGCATGTAGGTGTGCATGTGCGAAAACGAAAAATTATAGATAAACGAAATTTTATATTTCTGTTTGTATCCATCCTCGCACGCAACTGCAACGATTTCACTAAAATCCAATAACTGGAAGTGCCACTTTACTCTTATCATTTTTTGGTTTTTGCGATTTTCTCGAAGTTGACTCTTACGATTTTCTTTAAATTTATAATATTTCTTAGAGATTTAATGCCCTTTCATATAATTAAAACAATTTGTTATTGTAAATAAATTTCCTAGTTTAATTTAACAATAAAGTCCTTCGCACCAAATTTGTTGACATATACGTGGAGAGGTCAATAAATTTGCGGAATGGGAGGAGAAGGAGGGTAAAAAAGTACATTGTATTAGTTTTGTTTTTTAATATATTCTCCCTTGATACTAATACATTTTTCAGATCTTTCGATCAACTTATTTATCCTGTAAAAAAATGTTTTATCTTTTCCACCAAAATAAACTGAAATTGCAAGTTTGACCTCATCGTCGCTCGTAAATTTCTTCTGACGAAGCTCCGAGGGTGCCAAGTCTGGGCTGTTGGGTGGGTGAAAGACACAATCTTAAAGTGCAGCTATCGCAACATGACTCCGATGCCCTGGCGCATTGTTGTGCAAAACCAGCACACCTTTTGTTAATTATCCCCGTATTTTCATTTTTAGAACATCTCTTAGCTGTTTCAGCAAATCAGCATAGTAGATCTCCGTTATTGAAACACTTTTATCTTTGTAATCAATGAGCAGGATACCCTCCGTATTCTAAAAAACACTTCCCATTATTTTTCCGGCCAATTGTGACACTTTGAACTCATTTGGGGGTCGGGTGCCATTTTTATGCTACTGCATAGATTCTTGGTTAGACTCGGGTTCCAAAATTGATGAACCCAAGTTTCATCTCCCGTAATAATTCGTTCAAAATTTCATCTTTGCCGTCTCGGTAGAGATTTAAAAACTCACGTACACACTCAAGACGATGTTATTGTTGCAGTGGTATGACCATTCTGGGTACCCATCTTGCACTAACATTTGACATGCCAAGATGGGAACGGAGAATATTTAAAATGGTTGTAGGAGATACTCCAACCGTTTCTGCAAGTTATTTCTTCCTTAAACAAGCATCTTCTGATACAAGTTTTTCGATTTTTTCCACAGTATCTGCGGAGGTGGCTTCAATCGGCCGACCTGATCTAGGATCGTTTTCAATCGACTTTGTGCCTTGTTTAAAAAGGTTATGTCACTTATAAATCATGGTTTTACCAGGACAACAGTTTCTGTAAACCAACGACATCTCATTTAAAATGGTTTGAGGTGGTTTTCCTTATTTTGTTAGAAATTTTATAACCGCACGAAATTTGGTTACTTCCATTGTCGATATTTTTATCTACCTGTGATTTCTTGATCAATAATAACTCTAAGGTTAATAACACAATCAAATTGAAACTCTCCAAGTACATTAATAAGATTCGCTGCATGGATACTGCACGTGGCAGTAATCCACTCTCACGCTAACCCCTACATTCCGCGAACTTATTGACCTCCCCTTGTAATTTGCAGGTTATGTATTGGCTTTACTTGGCGTGCGTGTGTATAAGCTACGCTCTACGGAAAAATTTCATGGCCCGCTGGAAAAGAATCGATAATCTTTTCGAGAAAAAAATTACCTTTGACTTTGCATTGTTTATTAAAGATATTAATATACTGTAACCAAACAAGTTAATTGTTTTAAAATCTTTTATTTATATTCACTAATAGTAGAATAATTTTTATACATGCTGGATGGTTCTATAATGTTCCACTAAGTTTTTACTGCTTCTAATTTTTGTTACACCCCCCCCCCTTCTTAAGACTGTTATGTCCCGTAACAGTGATCTTGGACTTTGCTCTTGCGATGGTTCTACCTTTGTCTGAGAATGTTCGAATCTGTACTGCGACCCATACTTACAGCCCCGTTTCTTGGATAAATGGTAGTCCACAGATTTTACGATAAATGGTTTTTGCAAATTTCGTCTTTGCTTCGTTATAGAGAAATGTATTAGATTTAAAACTTTTAAAACATTCACTTACGTTTTAAATTCTTGATTTGTTATTATCTGAATTTTTAATAATATGACCCTTCTGCTTATTTTCCATTCACAGTTAGGATTCGATGGATTTTGCAAAACCATAAGTTATTCTACCGAACTTCGGTTATATTTGGTAGAAATCTTCATGTTTCTTGAACTACCTTTGTTGTTGCGCGTTTCGAAAAGCTCGTTTAAAACTTTTCCAGTTTTTATAAATTTGAAATTTATAAATTACTTAGGCGTTACTCTTCCGTAAACGTTATACTTGCAGCGGATACTAATCAGCGATATTTTATTTCACTTACTTGAGTATGCTTTAGCTAGCAAACTGTCTGTCGAAATTTACATGTTAGCGTCAAAGGATCGTTCTCGAAGCTGTCACGATTGGTTAATTCATCACTGTGTTCGATTATATAAGATGAATTTTTTTGCGTGTTTCTGATTTTTATTAACTTCGTGACATTCCCTCCAATTCAAACTATTAGTTCTGCATGTTCGGTAGTAGGATCGTTAAAGAAATGTTACGTGACGGCGTCCTGTTTCACAAATATCCACTTGATTTTACTGCTTGGGTAACTCAGGTAATTTATATTGTAATTTCGGAGGCGGTTCTTTGATTTGTTATACTTTATTCCAGACGAAGACCTTTTCTTGTAAAATGTTTATTTGTACAAATAATTTTACATCCCTTCGATTTTTAGTTTATTTTTACACTATGGATTTTGTAACGGTACACTTTTTAAACTTTGTTAAACTTTATTTTACAGTTTGAGAAACTTCGTTTTAAACTTAAGCTATTTCTATTTAAAATAATTTTAGAAATTTGAAATATGTGTTAACTTATTACGACTTATTACACTACATGATATTTATTTGAATATTCCTATAATGGTATTTGATCTTGTCTGAAATACTTTAAAATAATTAAGAAAACCAGGAAAATTAGAAATTAAGAAATCGAGTTTATTTAAAAGTATTTCAAACAGAAAATATCGTAGACTAAATTGCTGTGTAAAAATAACTATGTTACAATAAATGCAGAATAGTATGTTTAGTCATACGTAATAAGGTTAAGGAATTTTCTGGCACACAAGATCAGCGAAACATTAATTGTAACTATAATAAATTATTTAAGAAATCACTAAAAATCTGCGTAATTTAGAGAAGTAAGATGAGAGGAATTAGGAATTAAAAGAGAGAAAAATTCTGGCATTAATTTAAGCTAATTTGAACTTTGAATTATTTGAAACAGAAATTAAAAGTAGGTAAGAAATTCATTTGTAAACATGTTGAGAGACCGCACGAAGCGGAACAACCAGCTGAAGGTTAGAGAATTGTATATAACGTTAAGTTTTTGTTTTTAATAAACGTTCTGTTAAATGGTTCATTGCTGTTTAATTAGAGTCACACTGATCACTTGAGTAAAATCTTAATGGTTAGCACATCTTCAATTCCGAGTCGTCAATAAGATTATCCTTAAGGCTTAGAGCAAGTTGGAGATGAAAACGGATGCGCATAAGAAGAAAAGTAATTGTAATTCCGAAGCATATTCTTACTTGTAGGGTACTAAACCCATCAGATCTGTTTATGAATGAGAAGCTTACCGGAGTTGTCAGGTATCCTGTTTAATAGAATTTGCAATTTTATGTAATACATTTTATTAAATTACGGCTTAACCACTAACTGGGAAAAACTATATTAAATGTTTTGTTGTGCATAATAAAAACAATTTCTCAAACAGCTTCCGAATAAAAATATTCATTAGTTGTTGCATTCTGCCACCACAAAGTTTTGACATCTACTAATTCTTTTCAAGGAAACTGTTGGGTTTTAGACTATTGTTGAATAAGACTTTTTTGTTTGAATTGATGTCTTCAATCACCTGTTAAAGGAACGTAAACTATTTTCTTTACACTTTATATAATATTTATATTTATACATCTTAATGATTCGTCTACCAAGTTGTCGGCAGCTCTATTTTCTTACTTCCCAGAGGCATCAACTTGTAATCATCCATTTTATTGGGAAGTCGGTAGTTATTTAGCACCTCCGGAATAACTTGTACTTTAGAAGTAAACTAATCTTTAGACCATATATGGCGAAGATTCTTTGTGAAATATTTTCGAAGATAACTTGGTTCTTGTAGACAAACACTAACTTGCAGGTGATTTAAACCGTACTTAATCACTTGTAATACAACGAAGAAGACGCTGCGTACTCCTCAGTTTGATCTCATATCCAAGAGCGGGTTTTTCAACCTCTGATCGTCCAAGGAAACAGCTATTCGAGTGGTAGAAGGCGAATCTGCGTGCAAGGAGACCGCTTTTAACGCCATTGTGAACTGAATTGCAGGCATGTAAACACGGCTGCTACGATTGACTCCTTCGCCAAGTGCGAGTTGTGTAGTGTAATTCGATTTCTTTAAGTAAAAGGGAATAGTGCAGCTGAAATTCATCGAAGAATGGGCCGGGTATACGGTGTGATGGTTTTGTACGTAAAAAGGCCGAATTGATGTTCACGGCGAAGGGAGGCAAGGATTTAAAAATATTTAGTAACGATCGATTTCCACCTTCTATTTTTAAAACAATTTTTAAATAGGTATTAAATTTGAATTACAATATTTTGGTGCAATTCTTTTTAAAATTCTCTTAAAACAATCACTATTTTGTGGGTTAGCATGTTTATTTCTGAGCCTAAAAGATACGAGTTAGAGTCCGACCAGGGTCGATAATTTTTCAGCGGAGGAACGCCTTCAGGTTCACAAAATTCTAGTAAGCATAGCGAAATAACTACGGTACTTGAACCCATATCTCGAAGCCTCATAATCCAGACAAAATAGACAAAAAAAGTGCTGAGTTTGCATTAAGTCCCAACAGGTCTTGAATACGTCATTACAAATGCTATGTCAAAAATTAACATCGATCTCGCTTGTGTGTTGTTTTTATCTGAGGTCAAAGGTCTCAGAACTTCGTTTAAATCCAGTCAGTTTTGAATGGTTTTTCATAGTAAATAGACGTATTTGTAGATGATAGTTCATTTTAAACTGTGCCGTTGCAAAATTTTATAAAAATGTCAGAAGTTTGTTTCATTTGCAGTGAATCTTTGACTGAAGGTGAAATTGTGGTTGTTGATCATGGGATGAAAACTTTAATCGATTCAAGTAATTAAAGGTGTGATGGGTTTGGTGAATATTTAATAGACAAACAATCTGTAACTATCCATAAGCAGTGTCGTAAAGTGTACACCCAGAAGAGCAGCATTGCTGCAGCTAAAAGATAACGCGATACGGAAACAGCTAGCACATCTGGGATTAGTCCTCCTCGGACTAGAGCGCGAAGGAATGATTCTTCTTTTTATTTTAAAAAATACTGTTTGTTTTTCGGCGATGAAGCAGATAAAGTGGCTGAAATGAAAAAAGCGCAGCATCTTCGGCGTAGAGTGTGCCAAGTTTCAACATTTCCAGTTAAAGACACCATTTTGAAGGTAGCTAGGATTCGTTCTGATGAGCTAGCAAGAAGTGTTATTGCACGCATTCAATATTGATACGATTTAGTTGTTGCTGAAGCTAAGTACTACAGTGATTGTTACAATTCTTTTCTGAAATCTACTACTAGAGGTAAAATCGGTCGTCCTGAAAGTGAGTCTAGAAAAAATATATGCATTTATTGAAAATCATTATGATTGTCAATTTTCAATACAACAATTGAAAGATATTTGCGAAGAACCATCTATCGATAACAGAACAATCAAGTCAAACCTGAAATTCAAGTATGGTAATAGAATCATCATAACTGAGAAATTGGGAAGGTTGACATTCATTTGCTTCATCGACAATCAGCACAACATTCTCAAAAAAGCTTGGTATGAGATTGAAAAACAAAATGAAAAGGAAGAGCGATTCAGAATACTTGAAGCAGCTGCTGCGATCGTACGAGAGGATATTCAATCGATAGTCCTTGACACTGATACGATCCTCCACCTAGTCAAATGTTCGAAGAAATGAATAGCGATATTCCGGAATTACTAAATTATTTCTTAGAGCAAATAAATTTGAAAAATAAACTTTGTAAACTGGAACATTTGAAATTAATATGTACAAATGTCAGCCACTATATTATAGCTGCTGTTGGGCCTAGGTCTTTCAAATTACGATTACAGTTGGGTCTCTCGTTGTTTTTCATAGATGGTTTGGATCAAAACGTCTTATTCAGATTTTTTCATCGTTTGGTTTGTGTTCATCGTATAATGAGACTATGATGTATGAGGCAGCAACAATTCTCCGTCGTCCACCTCATATCTTACCACCAGAAATTGGAACAATTATTCTACTGAATAATTGTTCCAGCATACTATGCTGCAGACAATGCTGATATCAATGTATATAATATAGACGGTCATAATACGCTTCACATAATAGGTATCATTCAGATTATAACTCCAAAAACAGCAGTTATAGCAGAAGAGCCCATATCACGAATAAATACAGTCCTTTTAGCGAAAGATTTTGCGGCAAAAGCTCATGTACCGATACAAGTTTATCAAAATAATGGTGTAGTTGGATATAGTAAAATAGTTGCACAAAATTTTGA
>JAHWXV010015353.1:0-14983 GCA_024586415.1 Phrixothrix hirtus | reverse complement strand
ATTCGCGTACATAACCTATTTGACATAATTATCAATAAACAGTGTAGGGAATTTGTTGTTAATATTCGGCAAGGTGTAAGTTTGGTTGCCTATCAATTTTGGTCACGTGGGGTTCGGGATTAAATGAAGTCACTGTAGTTCATCCGTAGAAAGCAGATATTTACGTCTAAATTATGGAATGAAAAGACGTATACTGACTTCAGGTAGTGTATATGAAGAACTTAATAACGAATACGTTATATGTCGGTTTGAGAAATACAGATGATTTCAGAACAAAGTTAGAAGGAGCACTTTTCTTACTGATTGACTACTGTAATATCTTGTAGTATTGTTTAGCATTCGACACTTACCGCTAACATAGAATTGTTTTAGTTTTAACTGGTGCAAATCGATTATAGCTAATCTATAAAGAGAATTCAACATATCGCATACTTCTTCAATTAAATTTAAATATCTATCATAATTAAGGAAATGTGGGTAACTACACATATATAAATTTAGTATACCTTCTATCTTCTAAAGAAATTTTAAATAAAAATACAATTATTTTAATAAATTGTCAAATTCAAAATTAGATTTTATGTAATAACAAGTAAAAACTAAACTTCAAAAGATTTCATAGGTTAACCGCTCAGGTGTCCTGAACATTGCGCTTCGGTCGCCCGATAATTTCACTTCTGGTTTTACACTTAACTCCCTAGTTTAATATGATTGATTCATCATCGTCATATTTGTCGTCAGCAATAGGTATACCTAACGACTCATTATTAAGTAGTTGATTAATATGTTTTTCCTTCCTTTCCATCCGAAAGGTAATTCTATCAAATAATTAAATTTTTCTAATTTTTTAACTACAGTTTTTACAAATTTATTTGACAATGCTTAAAGGTCATCATCAGATAACCTCTACAGTATTGACTTCCTTGTTTATTTTTAAGAGTTTCCCTAATATCCTGTAATGTTTTGAAATCATTTGATTTATCCTTGGGTAACATTGTCAAACCGAGTATTTAATTCTCTACCAAACATAAAAGAAGTAGGAGTAACTTCTGTACTACTGTGAATCGTATTCCGATAATATATCAAAGATTAATAGAATATAAAAATGAAACCCGTTATAGGAATATTATATACTACTACTTTAAATGCTTGTATAATTATCTTAACGCCATTCGCAGCTGCTCCATTTGAAGCTGGATGATAAGTGAAAACCATAAGGTAATTTATCTCTAAATTATTTAGAAAAGCTTGAAATTCGTGGGATGTAAAAGATGTTGCATTATCTGCAACGAATGTTTTACAAATTTCGCATCTTGAAATTAGGGATTGCTAGACTTCAATTACACCTGCGCACTTGGAGTGCGCATTTATAACGATTAAAAAATATTTATTAAGAGATGGTCCCTTGTAATCAATATGAATATGATTCCAAAGTGGATCTGGGCATTTCCAAGGGTGAAATTTTGTTTTATGTCGATTTGAACTATTTACCATATAAGCTTCAAAATTTTTTAATATTTTCAATATCCATGGATATATTTTTGGCGACCAAATATATGACCTTGGAAGTGATTTCATTTTACAAATCCCTAAATGAGATTTGTGTAACTCACTTAACATTCGTGGTCTCAAAACTGTAGGTATAGTTGCCCTATTATTCCGCATTAAACAATCTTTTTCAACTGATAATTCATTTCGGTATTTAAAATAAGCCATAAAATTTGAGTTTTAATTAAATAGTTTGGGAATCCTGTATTTGTAAATTTAATAGTCTTCTTGAGTGATTTTATCTATGTTTAAAATCAATTGTTATGTAATCATATGAAAAATAATTTAAATAGTCTGTTTTATCAACCTCCACGACTGTGTTTATTGGTAATCGCGATAAGCTAAATTACTTAGTGATTTAACAAATTCTATTTAGTAATCAAAATTACCTAAAATAGTAGCCTTAGTCTATTCGCAGAAAATTGTGGAATGCCATTTTTGGAGGAAAAATTGTTACCAAGGTCTATGATCGGTAACTAATATGAATGTTTGATAACATAAATATCAGTAAAACTTATTTAATCCAAAAATTATGCTTAGCGCTTCTTTCTCTATTTGAGAGCAATTTTTTTCCGCTATCCATAACGTCCTCGATTTAAACGAAATCGGTCTTTGTGAATTATCAGGAAACACATGCGTTATAACCGCACCTATTCTGCAATTGCAATGATCAGGGTCGAGATGTACTAAAACCAGAGCATGCACTATCGTTTTTTTATTTTGTTGAATGCTACCTGACAATTATAATTGCAAAACCATTTAGGATTTTGCTGTAATAGTTTATACAAAAGATTTAAAACTGTAGCTAAATTCAGTAAACATTTACAATAATATGTTAGCATTTCAAAAAATTATTTCAATTATGTAACATTCCTAGGTAGTGGCGCTTCATTTATGGCTTCTCGCATTTGGGTTTTCAGTGTGTGAAGACCCTTCGGGTCAATTTTACATCATAAATAGGTTATTCCTTATTTTAAAAATTGGGACTTTGCTACTGATAATTCAAAACCAGAATCATCTAATATTATTAAAACCCGTTGTAAACGGAATAAATGCTCAGGCCTAGTGCTACCTATAATAGAATATCTTCTAAAAATACAGCAGTCTTCTACTTTTCATAATTTTTGGAATTTTAAGGAAGCCGAAGCAATCCCGAAAATTAAACGGTTATATTTATATAACGAGTTGAAATGGTTAAATATTCTTTTGAATCTCCTTCTACACAAATCTGTTGATACGGTTTAATACAATCTAATTTCGTAAAAATTTTATAATTTTGAAATTTACTAAATGAATCCTCTATACCAGGGTTTATTATTATTTTAAAATCACTGCAAATTCTAGTCGTCCCGTCCTATTCGATAACTGGAATTATAGGCGTCCCCCAATAAAAAAAATTTACCAGTGTGATAATATTTAATTTTTCAAGCCTATCTAATTCATATTTTACTTTTTATTTCAGTGCAAAAGGTAATTGCCACGATTTAAGGAATTTGGTTTGCATCCGTTCTTTAAACTTTATTTAATAGCAACCTTTTTTTACGTACATAATCCCGGCCAAGACAACTTTTTACATTTTTTTACTAGAGGAACTACGAGTATTTCATCTTTTAATGTAACATAGTTTTTCACCCAGTTTAAAGAATTGTGTTTGCGGTCAAACAATTTAATACCGAACACTTTCATAAAATCGCTAACTTGTAATAGAACTGCCCTATTCTAAATTATGTAAATTATTAAATCTTATTTGACATTCTAAATACCCGAGTGTAGAAATTTGATCAACCACATGCAATTTATAATTTTTCAGGAATAGCTATAACTGGCGATCTACTGTCAGCGAACTTTTACATTAATGTAGTCTATGCAAGATTTCACCCAAATTGGCGGTTCAGAACTTAAAATTGTAAAGAAAAAAAATTATCTGCTACTGATGCT
The DNA here is from genome assembly GCA_024586415.1 of Phrixothrix hirtus. NCBI lineage: Eukaryota > Metazoa > Arthropoda > Insecta > Coleoptera > Phengodidae > Phrixothrix > Phrixothrix hirtus. Next base: position 11,497 of record JAHWXV010015353.1, on the reverse strand, counting down.
ACAGAATTACATGAATCTTTAGATTTGGAAATATTTTATTTTTATTTCTACAAACAGATGCTAAAGACCTTTATTCTGACAAACATAACATTTACTGATAGGAAAGAAACAGTTACGTCCTGTGTGACCGTATTTACCCCACACTGTATATCTTTTACCAAATTGGTACTGTGATGATGGTTTTTTCTGAACATTCTTCCGGGACGAATCATCAAACTGCTTTAAAACACTCGTATAATTTGAAAAAGCTCTGGATCCATCTTAATTTGACTTGACGCTTCCTTAGCAGCCATCTTTGCTGGAGTAATATTAATGGATTCCCCTAATGTAATTCTCTTCTTTTCTTCCTACAGTTGAACTTGAATTTTACCAACACCGTAAGCAACTACAAATTTATGGCGTAACATTATTTCTACACGTTCAGTTGGAAATTCACAATGAGCCGCTAGATTTCGAGTCCTTGCCACTAATTCCTGTACTGATTCCACATTCTTTTTCTTTACTTTATAAAATTTCAATCGTGTGGCAAAAATGAATTCACAGCTTGTACGAGATGTAACACGACCACCTAAATATCTTCTATTATAAATTGTATATAAGGGTACAACAGCAAAAATTCAACCGCTAGCAGTTTTAGAATTTGGAAGAATGTTGATAATCATGATGTAAAACTTGTCGAGTTTAAGAATAAGGTGGATTTTAGCTTTGGTAATTCCGTAGGTCGCATTGCGAAATTCAAGGATATCTAAATGTAGCAATAATACAATCATCGTGTTGAAGTTATGATTCAAAGACTTTTTGAAGGATACTGCACTTCATGATAAGGATAAATCGGTAGCTGGATATGAAATAAATAAAATGTTCAACACTTCTTCTGGATGACAACTGATTCATCTTTGTATCTTGTATTTAATTATTATATGACAAAAACGGATACATATTGTAGATATAAAATTACCCGTACGGATTAATTTCATTGTTAACATCCAATCATAATTATTATTAAGTTAAACTTGAACTATAAAGCATTATTGACTTAAAAAAACGGAGCTCTAATCGATATACGTGGTGGTATCCAGAAGTTTCCGAAATTTGAATCACGCTCATAAACATGCCGAGCTACTGTTAAATGCCTCCACGTGGAGATGTCTGCATACTTTGTGCATTACTATTCCAAGCGGCGTCATTACTAGTATTTGAGTTCGTTATTGGCAAACAGTTCTTCTAAGTTGTGTCTGCTTGTATTTGCGATTTTGTAATGGCCGATATGAAGCAATAGCGCACATCTTTAACAAGTTCTATGTTGAACTAGGTAAGACTACCGCATAAAAACACCAAATGTTAACGAAAGCATTCGGAAACGCCGTTTTAGTCCAAATACAAATTCCTTTGGACTTCAGTTGCCGACGATGCAGGTTTTGGACGGCCACCAATACACCGGTTGTATTCGGAATGCAATTGTGAATGATGATTGGTAAACCATTCAAGACATCTTAGACCTTGTAAGAAGGAAACAACCACATACCGCTTTAACTGTACCTCATTTTTGTACAACAAACTAACTGGTTATTATTCCTCATCCAGTTTGCTCGCTCGGCTTGGTTCCTTGCGACTTTTTCGTCTTTCCAAAGAGAAAATAAGTTAAAAGGGCAAATATTAGACACGATAGAGTAGATTGAAGCGGAACGCTCAGCAGTGCAGAGTACATCAATAAAACAAAACTTCGAAAATGCATTCCGTTCGTGGTAAAGGGGACTACTCTGAAAGTAGCGGTTGTGAATAAGGTTCATGTATTCGACAATTTTAGTTATCGCTACATTTCAGGAACTTTTGGGTGTCACCTCGTACTAATAGAAACAATATATTAGAACACATGTCGTAATATATATTTGAAAATGCCAGATGCAATGTACATTTTATATGTTGTAAGGGTAACGGCAAAAGTTTAATGTAATTACTCATACGTTTGTATTTAACAAGGATGTGTACCTTTTATTGACAGTAATTAATTAAAATTTATTATGTAGGTAAGCGAAATTTAGGAGAAGTAAACAGATAATCTAAAATACAATTCTAAATGGTGTAAACAAACTAAAACTAATTATATTTGGTATGCTGTCGTTTCAAATCTTATTCGCCACAAAAATAAATGTTATTTTAACAGAAATCATGAACTACTAGGTATTTAATTTTATACCCCTTGTTTGTCTGGCCTCGATACCTTTATGAGGTATCGCGGTTTTACTGTAGGGTGCTAATTAATATAATAGCCTGATCTTTACTAAGTTTAGGTATACTGTAAATAAAGTGCTGTGCGGTATTTATTTACACCCTTAATTATTTACCTACTGTTGACAAAACCCAACTAATTTTTACAATGTACCCTAAAAGTCCAATGTTATTTTAAGTAATTTGTGTAACCTACTTTATTTTAGAAAGTGATTTGATCTTTTAGATGAATACCTGTAGGTTTACAAGAATTCCTAATAAATATTTTGTAGTTTACACAAAATAAATTTTATTATCAATAGAAAAGCAATTTTTGCAAATTATCAATCAACATAAAAATTAAAAACTAAAGTTTATGTTCTAAGCCCTAAGATATAATTAAATAATTAGGTTTATGCCAAGTTATACAAATATAATGTTTTTGAAAAGAAATCGCACCTCAGATAGACGCAAGATGGTCTAATTTATGGCAGGTCTCTCCCATACCCTAATAAAAGATTATTCAATCCAAGTTGGAATAACGTTCATATACCTTTTGTAAATAAACTGCTTGTTTACAAATGCATTAGTTAACCCAGTGAAAGCTTTTATTTAAGTTGTTATTAATTTCAAAGTAGTATAATTTAATTCACTGTGTTAATCTATTTTTAGACATTAAACAGAGACTAACCTGATTTAGAGTATCTTCTGCGTTTGTTACCACTGCTAGGAAATAACTTTGAAACCTTGAAGTTGAAGTCGGTTCCTTCGTACATCATTTGATGTTTGAATTGTATTTTAACTAGTTACAACCCAAATGAAGGTTCGAATTTAATTAGATCTTCGGTGGACTAGCCATCTGCGAAGAGATTCTAATAATTCGATCTTAGGTAGTTCTTGCTTCATTTGAAACTGGATATTTAATGAACAGTGGATGTTTCCTAATATGCACTGGCTTAGGGCTACGCTTCACGTGCACTCACGCGACTTTTGGCACAAAACAAGCAAAAATTGTTCTATGTTGGGCTTATATCAATGTTGACGTTTCCCGAAATTTTCTTGTTTGCCAATGATTTTTAAGCATTTTTTTAAAATGCGAACTACTCGTATTTTGCCTAAATCCGTTTATTAACTTTCTCGTAGCTCAAGTTCTTTACCCTTTCCTGTGGCTAATTGCAGTTTTTTTCGAAAACTGCCCTCATAAACCTTTCAAATGGTCATAGCTCCTGTTTAATGTGTTTGTTGCTATGTGAGTGGCTATACTCTGATTTACAAGAGGTTTAGCTTTAACTTTCAAGCTGCGCGTTTATAACAGTTTGGAAAGATTCCTATAATAAATTTTTATATACGTGTACCATTCGGTATATATAAAATTATTTATTTAAAATTAAATTATAATTTTGAAACTGTTTAATTATTTTGGAAAGGTTTCTGTAATTATTTTAAATTACATGGGCCTTTCCATGTTCATGAAATTAATTTCTTATAATTAGAGTATGCTTTTGTGAAAACCCTGTAAAGGGTAGTGTATGAAAAATATCAAAACCTTTAAACTTTAATATTTATAAAGATATTTATTTATAGAATTATAAATAGAATAGTTTGTATTGTTGGCGAAATATAAGCAAATATGGGTGTCATTAGTCCATTTAAAGGAATTTTACAAAAACAACAGTATCATTTGATAGTTATTAAAAACTAAGACCTTCATTTGTTTACAGCTTTCTTCTATCTGTATTACGTTTTTAATAACAAACTAAAAACAAAAATTTACTAAAATTTTGAGGGTAAATGTAAGAATTTTGAGTAACCACAATTTGATTTCTAAATAAAGGAGTTGTTGCTCATTTTCTGATATGATAATTTACGGATTATAAATTGGAATTAATTTCAATAAGCCAATACTAAATAATAACTAAGTGAGTGTTAATATATATAATGCAAACGTTACTGTGAACATATTCCTTCAGATGGGGTGATGGCAGCTAAAAATATGGTGTAGCTTAAAATTTGATTCTCTATAAGTTCTCCAAAATTTATCAAAATTCAGAGAGGGACACCGAAAAGGTGCTTGGTTATGCTAAAATCAATTATAAAATAGTGAAATGCGTAAACTACTGCACAAGGAGGAATAATTAATCTTCTTAAAAAGAAAATAGCGAATTAGCAAGTTGGCAAAGCTGAAAATACAAGTTTTAGCGCTACCAAGTTCAATAAGGTAGGTTAAACAATAAACAACTAATCAGTTTACGATGTTCAACATCCATGCGGATCATTAATGCCATTGCTTTAACAACCCCGTAAAGTGTAATTAAAATACATGGATAACTACGGCTAGCTATTAAATTGAGGATTATGTCAAACTCGATTAAGTATATACCTAAGGGATTTAACAGTGTTCAGATTCTAACGTACACCACAAATGATAACTTTGAATAGCAGATTCTGAATTATTTCTAATTTAATAAAAACACAAAAACGTTAGATTTATCTATATATTTTTAAATTAAACCGAAAAGGTCATTTAAAAAGACATCTTTTCTAAATTCTTAAATATACAAGCGCTACATTATATAAATTGACGCAAATTTCATTAAAATAATCTCTAGAATTCACGGTGTAATAGTCAATTGAGCCGGTTCTTGACGACATGCAGTTCCAGAAAAATAAAAGAATTTTCTTTTGAAATATTCCTATTTCTTGTTAAACTCCTTTAATGTTTCTAAAACACTTCATATTTAGATTTCAGTATCTATTTAGAGCTACCAAAAATTGACTACTGAAGATATTTAACTCTTGTAAGATTCCTCTTCTGACCGTTATAAGTCGCTGTTTCTAGAATGCGATTTTAATTGTGCATTAAACATTGAAGGTGTTTTTGTATTAAAATTGTACAATTTTATTATTTTTTAGGGACGGTAATCTAAAACACGTAAATGAATATTGGGTTTATTTTAGCGTTTAGGAATTTGCATACATTCGTTAATATATTTTTGGAAAATCGAAACACATTAAATAAAAACATTTCGTGATATTTAGCACTGAGCATAACTAATAAATCTTGATTAGCGGTAAATAAATTTGCAAACAATGCCCTGTTAAAATATAAGAATTCAACTATATTTTATGAATTTAACTGTAACTGAACTCATTGTTGACGCCGTAGCTGTTTCGTTATTTTTCTGTGGTTTCTTGTTTCATTGAACATCTAGGTTGTATGTCAACGAATTTATTAACTAAAATGAATGACTATTTAAAAAATCTATTAATAATGATAATACTCACTGCAATCAGTGTTTCCTAAGACAGCGTGAATTTTTACTACTTTGCAGATTAAAAATAATCCAATAAACTCATTTTCAAACTTTTAACCATGTCCTGAAACAGTTTTGCTTTATTTGCATAAACTTGTAAATTAAATATCCGCAAGTCATTCCGATTTGAGAAACCGTTTTGTTCAAAAATGATTAGAAATCTAAAATGTTTAATCAGAAGGAAAACTCAACAGCTAGATGATTTATTAAAACAATTTTCGTCTAATCTAAATTAATATTTACAATATTTTGCATGCTCTTTGTAAATTGTGTGATTATCATTCATATTGCATGTGCGAGTTGTATTTAAAAGTTCAAATCCAAATTGTTCCACAATTATTCGAGAACGAGAATTGAAAAACAATATCATTAACATATTAATTATTAAAAACATAGTAAATAAACAAAACTTGAAATGAAATGAAAACATCAATCAAGTGTTTCGCAAGCGAAAGAACGAAACTGTTATTCAAATAATAACAAATCAACCAAATACAAAACACACAAATTAACTTTTTAAAAATTATCTGAATACACTGGCGGAAAATATTAACTACCAGGCTAAAACGATAAGTCTGGTAAAAATGCAAGAAATGGTACAACTAAAATAAAATTATTATTATTACTTTGTTAAACAATATTCTCCCAAATGACGTCATACCAATTTTCAAAACCATCGGTTAGTTTGTGTTTGACAGTTATTTAGAGTAAACAACTTTTATTATTTTCCCTATTATAAATTATAACAAAAATGTTGGCAGATCGTGAAGTGTAGGTGCCTGAGATTATAAAGCCTATGAGATTGTCAAGTGGTACAGTCGCTTCATTTTTACATAGTAATTTAGATATAATAAAGCTTACTGCAAGATGGGTACAGCATTTATTAAAAGTGGAACATTCAACGTTACAACGTTACCCGTAAGTATTTATTCATTAATAATTAAATTCCCTTAAGAGTATCAAGTTAAAAAACGAAATTTCAATTAAATGTACTCATCTGTTTGAATGCAGAAGTTTTACAAATGTGACAATATATGCTTTTTTAAAATAAATTTGATAACAACGCGTTTAGTTCAAAAAATTATAACTAATAGATAGAGTCTAGGAAGGCCAGTTGCAGGGCAATGGATGTCTATTTGCTCTATTTATTTTGGGGAGCCAAAAAGAAAAGGCACGTTTCTGAGTGTTTGAAAGAATTTAAATGTTATTCTCAATTGTTAGACGAAATTAATTGAATAAGATGAAAAATAATGTAGCAAGAAGGTTGTATAATTACATTAACAATGGTCGATGGCAATAAATAGAAAGTAAGGTTAAACAAAGCAACTGTGATGGGGCTAAGCTTGATTTAAAGATCGAACTAATAAAATTGGATTAAATACGATGGTTGTAATTTTATCTAATTGTGAGTGATTATAAATTGCGCTGACAGTTTATGTAAAATCGCTCAGCAGGAATGGGAATTACGCAAGTGAAGTGCATAACTAGTGTGAATCGAATACCGTGGATATTGTGATCCTGAGGTTCTGAATATCGTACTTAAAATTGTCTGTCAACGAAACCCGAATACAGGTTTATATCCAAAACAATTTAAATTACATTAAATGAACCTCCATTTATAATTTTATGAATTGCTTGGTATTATCTCTTGGATCTTGGAATTATTTTCTTTTTCTTTTACTGTAAAATATAAACGTCATGTTCATTTGATTTATTTGAGGAATATTGAATTAATTGAATCCATGTTATTTTAGTAAATCGTGTAATAAAGTAAAAATTAATTAACATTGTTACATGTAAACTTATTTCATTTAAAAGTTATTTTATCTGGTCCTACAGATAATTTCTGTTTATTTAAACTGAAATTATTCGCATGAGGTGACAAAAGCTATATTAATCTGATTCTTTGGACTTACTGCCATAGGTTGCTTATAATACTATAATTTCTTTATTATTATAAAATACGGTGGTTAACTCTGTTATAAGATTCTCGCCGACAATAATTCGAATAATTCGACGTCTGGTTGTCTCAACTTAACTAGGTGCAGGGTAAAGCAACCAGCCTAGTAACAAAAGCAGTAAAACACAATTATTCATTTATTCATGCTGTGCTTGGAAATGTTTGATTCAAACTTGTTTACCAACTTGCTACTACTTTGCGCTGTGCATATATACAGGGTGTCCGCAATATAAAGTTCATTGCTTTAACGGCAGACACATTTTAATATGCGCGACAAAAAACGTTTATAAACTATGTGCCTAAATTGCATAGTTTTCGAAATATTTGCAATTGAAGTTTTCAGCCCGGTCCTGCTTTTTAGGTTGGACTACTGTATTGAACAAGAAATGGGTGGTTGACTATACAACTTTAGCGACTGACCGAAGTCGAACGAACGCATACGATTTCAAACCATCATTGATGAATAATCATCAGTCGATTTTAATTATAAATACACCATATGTTAATTACCGTTTAAATTAAGAAATTTTATTTTCTTCCTTAAAATTGCTAATTCTATAAGTTTGTAATTCCTATACAATCAGAACAAGGTTAGTTACGATTTTTAATATGTATCCATTTAAAAGCATTTTTTAACTCCTTAAAGACGGTTGTGACGTTTTCGTTACACTTCAAATAAATTATTGTTATGAACTAAATTTAATGCAAAGTTCAATTTTTCTGCTAAATAATTAATAATAGTTTAGGCTTTAAAGGGATAATTTTCACTTTTACAAAGCCGGCTTGACAGGGCGTTAATTGTTTTTGATGAATATCTTGATATTATTAAAATTTGAACTCGCTTGTTTTGTGTATAATTGAAATTTTATGAAATCAGTGAAAACTATGTTCATACAAATTAATTTAGATAGAACTTATGCCAATTTAAGATATTTATGAAATAAGTTTATAATCATTATTGCGTAAATCATTATCATTAATACGCAATAGTGTTTTACTACATACAAGCAAGCCTAGACGACTTAAAGAAATACGTTCGACTATTGTTTATTAAAACAGCTGGCGACCTTGGCTCAAAAAAGTATTCTAATAGTAAAGGTAACATGACACTGTTCAACAAGAACTGAAGATTCAATTATTAATTACGTTACTTGTAAAAATTGAGAGCGTAATGTGCACTGTATAGGATAACTACATGCTGATTTCAAAACTGACCATCCTGTATATTATTAAATTAATTAATTGACCTTTAAATTCTTTGAAAGACAAATGTTACTCTAGCTGAGAGATAAATAATTTTTGGCCTCTATTTTTTAACAATTCGCAAATTATTAATTAACTTTTTACACATGCACTGTAAAACTAAGTTGAATGAATAAGAAATAAAATTTCAGCGCAAGAACGCCTTTGTATATTGTTTGATTGCACAAACTACACATATATTTATTCATAAAATCAGAAATCAGGTATGAAATTAAGCAAAACTTACAGTGTACGAACACCACACATTGGCTGAAAAACAACTAGGCCCGTGTCAATTTATTTACGAAAATCAGCTGACTATTATAACTGGAATGTTTGAATAGCGCAACTCCTTTTAGGAATGATCCCTAGGCTTTGTCAACGACATAACATTTAAAGAAACAAGAAACGTCGTAATAACACATAAATAAAATGGATATCCCAGGGTATTTTAAATAATAATCATAAAGGTAAAATTAACAATTCAACGGTTGCAATTCCAATTATAAAATGTTTTATTGAATTAACTTTGATTTACAGCTACGGTAAATATTTTAAATCCATAGTTTGTGGCTACGGGCAAAGTGAAAATAGTCCTTCCTGTTAAATTTCTAGATGGGTAAAGGAAGAATAAGAGAAATAGTAAGACACTTACAAGTGGACAGTCGCTCTGAATTCGGATTGTGCTTCTACTGCCTAACTTTTAGGATCGGTAACCCCATTTGGGTATGGTGATACATAACAAAGTTGGCCACGCCTTTATTGAAAGGACAATCCCAAATTACTTGGATATTACTGCTTGCGGACAAACGCCAGGCAGGTACTTGATACTTAAATATAGGCCTATATTATTTCCCTAAAAGAAAGAAAGCACCCCCGAAACAGCACTCAATACTTTATACTACTTAGCACAAGCGTAAGTGTCTTATAATTCAACTACTACTGAACTCCACGCTGCGAGTTCGTTCTCAAGGAACTGCGGCTCTTTCCCATCGGCCGAGATCATACATTTCCTTAGCAGCACAGCAAGAAATATTTCTACACAGTTGTATAGTAACCCAATGAATTATTCCTTAAGCTTTAAATCGTATCATGCCCGTTAATTGTTTGTGTGCATAATTTTTATATTTTGTACTTACTAGCTTTTCACTTTGTCTGAACTTGATGCATGCTTTGATTTACGCTTCGCAATTTCCAAATATCTGATCCAACATTAGTATAGTCTTAACTAAATTACTTTGTAACATTTTAAAAGTAAAATACGGGGTGCATTCAAATAGGTTTTTAATTGAATTTAATTTAGCTTTATTCTTTCTTAAATAGGTTTGAATTTGGAATTCATTTAGATGCATTTTATTATAACAACAATTATATTTAACACTAACGTGCATGGTACTAAATATCACTTATTCTACTAAATATACGTAAATAATCAGTAAGAGCTGGCAGGTCGCAGGTACACTCTTTCCTTTAGATTTCCCCATAAAAAGAAATCCATAGGTGTGAAGTCCGGTGATCTAGCTGGCCATTTTATTATAACATTGTTTACCATCAACCGTTCAGGGAAAATCCTATTTAAATATTCCGCAGCAATATCACCGTTATGAGGCAGTGATACGTCCTGCTGAACATATATATTTTGCCTGGTTTCCAACGGAATATCTTCTAAAAGGTTTATAAATTCATTTTGCAGATATTGAAAACTCGTTGTAAATTCAAGCTTTGCTCATAAAAGTATGGTCCACATATTTTCTTATTGAGTATGCCGTAGTAAATATTAATGCCTAAAATTACTTGAAAATTTGTTTTCCGCAACAAGAGGGACTTTCAATGGCCTAGAAATGGCAATTGTTTCTTACAGTACCATTATTGTGGAAGCGACTCTCATCAGGCCACAGTATATTATTGAGAAACTCACTCCTTTCATAATCGCCTTCCTGTAATACTTGATGTTAGTGAATTTTGTAGGAGCGATAACTGTTATTCCTTAAAATACGATAACAAAAGCCTTAGAAATAATTATTGCTGCAAACTTTTGACGAACAGAAGCATACGAATCAACATTAGATGTAGTTAAGACGTAAGTAGTATATTCTGATCAGTTGCCAATATTTCCTTGAAAACGATACGCTTCTTAACAAACGCTCCTCCTTCTCGCAAATTTCTAGCCAAATGTTCAAAATACGTATTAGTAGGTATTTTCCGTTCAGAAAAACATTGTTCATAAAGCCTTTTAGCTGCTCGCCTATTTTGACAGCACTCTCCAAAAATTAATATCATATTGAATTTTTCTTCACTAGAAAATTCTTCTGCTGTTTACTTCTTTATAGTTGTCAAAGTAATTAATAAGAACAAAATTCAAATTAATCGTTTATTACTAGCAATTTTTAGGTAAACGTCAAATTGAAAGTCATCTTTTGTTCTTTATTCAACTGTTTGGTGGTACGGTAAAAACGATTTTGAAACCATATATGCTTTAAAAGGTGCCGTACTTGGTACTACCTAATGCAGAATTTTATATAGACTTAAAATATGTAAAAATATACAAGCTGTTCTATTTAAAATTTAAAAGTTGAGGTCACTTCCGGCAAAACCGTAAGTGCCTAACTATCGATATTAGATCCTATTCATAGATCCTTTATATAGATACAATCTCCCAAATTTCAAACCCTTATCTTCTTTAATAACTTAGACATTCGACTGACACCACCAAACTTGTACACCCAATATATATATATATATATATATATATATATATATATATATATATATA
>JAHWXV010015323.1:0-11165 GCA_024586415.1 Phrixothrix hirtus | reverse complement strand
GCTACGGTTATTATGTATTCAATGCCCCTTTACGTAAACTTAACAGTTTTTCTGAAAAAATGCGTTAAAGCAATTTATCACAGAAAATTTCCGGAGTTAAACAGCCTTTTGCCTGTCCAGTATCTTGGATGGGTGACCGTTACAATTATTGTTTCCATAATAAACGTAGGCAATAGCCTATTTGTGGACACTATTGGCATATGTGGTATATGTGCGTAAGAGAAAGTCGTGTGTTGTTTCACACCAGATTTTTACCACTTAACTTTGAATGACGTTTGCATTTTTGAGCAATTTAAAGCAGGTGGCTCTCCGTCGTTTTTCAATCTAACATGTACTTTTGTTGAATATTTCTTTTAGAAAATGTTGAACAAATTCATTTTTTCTTGTGTATGCAAGAATTGCATAAACATGTTAGCATAAACTAACTTGTACGGACATTTCCATCATTACTGCACAACTTGTGGCACTAAAATCAATCAGCTAGCGCTATAATATACATACACGGGTACATATTTAAAGTTTCATTTATTTCTTTTAAGTAAAAAAAAAGCTTCCAGATATTTTTGAATTGCGTCCATTTATGTATGAATCAGACATTATTTAGGTATTATTATTTAAATTGAATTCCTTATATCTTTGAGTTACTCAATTTACTTGACAATCCAGTAATGTTAACAATCTGGAATGAAAACCGTGAATCAAAATACAAACTTTGAATTTTTTATTATGTGATCAGACACTCGTAATTTCAGCTACACGGGCATATATTCCATATGTATGTCACTTGTTCACTACTGTGATCTGAAAGAATGTTAAAAATTTAACTGTACCGCGATTTAACTGAAGATAATCTAAATTTTGTTATTTATACATTTATATTTCGTTGAAGGTCATAAGAGACACGAATGGAACAGTTCTATAGAAGACGGATATTTAATCTGTTTGTGTTGAAAACCCAATTTGACAAGTTTCAAATTAAATTAGAGCAATTATAGCATATTTTTTAAAACGTAATGAAAAAGGCAAGGGAGGTAGGTTAGATACAACAACAGTAATATTTTATTTTAATTTTAACAGTTTCAAATTAGAATAACTTATAAAATTATTTATTATTAAACTTTCTCTCTTCATATGCTTTACAATTTGTATGCGTGGTTTTAATGATATTTTAAACTTATCGATTACTTTTATTAAACCGACTACAGGGGCATTATTTTGAGTTATAAATATAGCAAATGATGTGAACAGCTCTAATATTTATGGGTTCAAACTGAGTTGGGAACTAAATGGCCCTGAAGAATTGTTTGAAAATACAGGTTGAATTATAGGATTGAGGTATTCTCGATTATTAAAGCTATCAGGATTCTACTAATCTGATAGTTACTGGTACAAATTAACTCCAAACCTCTGTCTCAAACTTGTTTAATTAATTTTAAAATATCACAGTGTTTTAGTAATAATTAACGTTAAAAATAAGGAAAAATTGACATTGAGGCACTGAGGGGTAGACTTAGAAATAAAATTTATTTTTTATTTGTTGGCGCAATACATAATATCTTAAAAATTTTTCATAGTAATGGGTGTTCGCCTTTTTGTGAATTACGGGACTTAATTACAAATTGTTGTACCTATCCACTTTTAGCTTGCAAGTAACAGCAAACAAAGGGATAATAAATTAACTGTCATGTTGTCAAATAAATAATGTTAGAAACGAACTGAATTAAGGTGATATTTATCATCATTGTGTGATAGCTTTATAATTAGATGAATTAATAATTTTAATTGGTGAAAATAATTCCATGTGCTATAATAAATTACACAATCAGAGAAATGATGCGATATGAATATTTCATATAACATTGGTTTTAATTAAGATTTCACGGATTATACCTATGTATCACTATGTATTTAATATTTTTTAAATCTCAAAATTCAAAATTTAATCCGTAAAGTGTTTTATTTGGGAAATATATTCCAACTATTATTACGCGTACAATCTTTTCAGTTGGCACTAAATCAATATTATTTGTTTCATTCTTTTTAGCAACCTGATAGTTTCAAACTAAGTGTTTATTGTGTGGGTCGCCAATGATCCTGATACGATGACAGAAAATAAGTAGGGTAGCTGTATCTTCTTCCGTGATTTATTAGACTGTTTACAAACTGCGTATGGTCTAACTAACTTATTATTAATTTATCCTTTTAAATTTATCTTACTCTTGGAACATTTTGTAAAATTAATTGTCTATTTCCCTCTAATCTAATATAAATGAGTATTGAACTAGAATTTGTAAAGTAAATTTAAATTCTGACTACCAAAAGACAATAACTCACAATAGTAGTGATTTATGTTAGTTTTGATTTAAATTAATTTAACCATGATAAATTTGCCAGCATTTATTTAACGTTTAAAACTGAAGAAAGATTTAACTGTAGTACTAAATTTTAGGAATAATTAAAAATCAACAGAGCGGAACTGTATAATTTTTTTAAACCAAGCAAACTATAAAAATTTAGTATTTTCAGCAGGCATCAATTTCCTAAGAGACGCACCAACCCAAATCGGCGCACCCGTGAATTTCCTCAAAAATAATAAAAGCTCATGAAAGTTCTGTAAACAAATCATAAACATGCTTTAAAATATTTTATAAATGGCATACTTTCAATGAACCTTAAAATTAATTTTATAGTTTAACTGCTACTGTACAATGTATTGGTTTACATATTTAAATTTTCAGGTTAGGTTAGTTGCAGCAGCTTTGATTCAACAAACGTTATAAAATAAAAAAGACACGCCTGATATGTGTAGTTACTGACTGATTCAAAAAGGTTGATGTCTGCTTGAATTTGGTGCCGGTCATAAATTTATCTAAATGTTGTCAGATTAGGCACTGTCCATTCGCCTGTAAGAGTTGCACTAAAGCGCCTTAAATATTTTCTGTATGGGATAGACTGCGCCCTGGAGCGGCAGCTTAAGCTTTAGAAATTTGGATTATTATTGATTATATTGTCCTAACCTAACTATACAATAAGTAAATCGTTTTTGTTATTTTTGTAATTGAACTCTAGTTAACTAGTGTAATTGCAATTATATAAATCAAAGGAATGCAGAACAGAAATATTGTGGTTTGCGTCATAGTCAAGTTGGTCTAAATAACTTATTAAACCGAGTAAAACTGCTTGTTCTACCTTTGACTGCAGAACATTGCCAGCAATGGTTGCAATGGTGCAATGAACGATCTCATTGAAATCTTGAATGGCGTCATGTTGTCTTTAGTGACGAATTTAGATTTTGTTTAGGAATCGACGATGGTCGTATGAGAGTCAGAAGAGGATGGGTCGAACAACGGAATCTTCGATTCACATAACTGTGGGTGTTATGGTTTGGGGTGCGATTAATTATGGCAGCAGGTTTCTCTTGGTGTTCCTTCGAGGCAATATGACATCACAACGGTATATTGCGGAGGTGGTTGGAACACATCTTCTGCCATACTTACAAGAGCTCGAAGATCCATGATTCCAGCAAGATAATGCACATCCACATGTAGCACGGTTTTGCTGGAACTTCTTTGAGCAGGCCCAGATTCATCTTTTGCCCTAGCTTCTAAGATCTCTAGATCTTTCTCCCATTGAAAATGTATGGGACATAATGGGTAGAAGGTTGCGAAATTTGCAGCATCTTTCCTTTAACTTTAGAGACTTTGAGGAAAGAGTTGCAACTTGCATGGGACGCAATACTCTAAGACGAGATAAATGACCTTATTCGGTCAATACCTCGGCGTATAAATGAATGTGAAATCAGAGAGGCCGTACCACACATTATTAACAATTATTATAAAATTTTGTTTAACCAATAAAGATTTTCCTCCCAAATTTTGACAATTTATTACTATAACATAGGTGAATATTCCTACCAAATTTCATCCGGAAATTCTAACCCCTTTTTGGGTGTTGCAATTTCTATGTCACTGAGTATATTTATTTTGTAAAAATGTTCTTTCCTTGAAAATAATTTTGCTTGTATTTTTGTACATACATATTTGAATATAGGAGCAGTTGTGTTTAATTTTGTAAATGTTTTTCTTTTTATTAATTTTGTCAAGAATCCATGATGTGTTTCGGTTGTCTTCACAACGTAATCAGTATACATACGTTCCTTTACCACATTGAATACCAATATATCGAGTAACTTGCTCATAAATTCATAAAACATATGTTCTTTAAAACTTATTCCAGGACCGTCAAAATTTTTCTGTATTCTTATACTTGGCGAAAAAAATTTCAAGCAGATCTATCCCCATGTTGAGGTATTTAGAACCACCTTTATTCCAAGGAATAACCATTTCCTGGAGTTGGTGGGCTTCAAGTTTTTTCAGGACTTTGTGTAGGCCAATCTGTGGTGATGTCATATGAGGGGATAACTTCTTGTGCGAACACCCGCAAATCTTCAGCTGTACGCTCACGGAGAGGCGACGAAATGCTTCTTGAATATAGCGCTCCATTTTGTGTTTTCTGTAATACAAAAGGAAAAATAATTCAAACCGTTAATTTAAAATATTTTTGTAAAGAACATAAATTAAACATTTTTAATTTAATTTAACCTTTTGTTATACTTCTTGTTTAAAATTTTTGAGGGAAATCGTCATAACACAATGTTGCTGCAAATGTTGGTGTTGACTAAATCACCATACACAACTAAATCAACCTAACAACTAATCCCCGCTTGGGCACATTACGGGCCTTGTTATAAAGCAATTAGATAGGCCTCTCATTAAAAACAATTAGAAGTGACCCTCATTGAGAATCGCTTAGAAGAGCGTCTC
Organism: Phrixothrix hirtus; assembly: GCA_024586415.1. Classification (NCBI taxonomy): domain Eukaryota; kingdom Metazoa; phylum Arthropoda; class Insecta; order Coleoptera; family Phengodidae; genus Phrixothrix; species Phrixothrix hirtus. Next base: position 6,342 of record JAHWXV010015323.1, on the reverse strand, counting down.
ATTAAGAATTAATTAGAGGGGCGTTTATTCTAAAATTAATTTAGAAACATCCTATATATTGCATAAAATTAATTTTGAAACAGTCTGAATATTGCATAAATTCATTTTTGAAACTTCGTGTATATTGCATAAATTCAGTTTCTGAACAACCTGTATATTGCGAAAATACTTAGACCGGAACACTTTGTATAGCGCATAAATACTTATTTTGAAGTACTTCTGTATATACATCAGAATGTTGAAGTATCATTGGAAAACCATTAAAAAGCAATTAGAAGTGCTTACTTATACCTATACTTATTTCAAAACACCCTATATAGCGCACAAATACTTATTGTCAAGCACCATTAGAAAGCGGAAAGGTCATTAAAAAGCAATTGAAAAACAATTAAAAGTGCCTCTATTCTACTGTGATCTAAAAACCTTAGTGTAATTTATATTAATTTACCTTCTAAATAGCTTATTTAGATTTACAAGATTTTATAGCCCAAGCTTCCTTTCTTTTAAAAACGTTTCCTACTTACTCGTATACCAATGGATAACGAATTTTCATTACATAAATATTAAATTTCGAATGTACGTCGAGCGTAGTTGTGTACACTAAAATTGTTTAAATAATATAATTAATAGTGTTTTAAGATTGTATTCATATATGGAGAATGTGCTTAATAATTTTTAGTTTTACCTCTGTTAGGTATTAAAATCTTTTTTGAATTTATTTTTTGTTATTTAACATTAATTAAATATTTTAGCAGTGCTGATGAAGTAATAATATGGGTAACGAAATATTGACATATTAAAAAAGGGACTTATCTATTTTTATTGCCCTAAGACCGAAATTCCAAATAAAAATTTCTTCTAAATATTATAATACAACAGTTGTCTAAAACTAAATTTTATATATATACATATATATTAGAGATAATTATTTAATGTATAATTTTTATAACAAGTATTTAATACAAAGTGAGAGTTTTAAAGTGTTATGAAATATTTGAATAAAATTTTGGGAATATATTCAAGGTACAGGCGGATATATTTTGAGCTCTTTTACACATTAACCTCACCTTATCACATTGACTGGTAGGTGGAAACGATGAAATGTCAAATAAAAGGATACATTTGTTTCTAAAAATGGATTCAGCATTAAAAACTAGGCACGCACCTAAAAATGGTTTAATTAAAGCGACAGATGCAAAGTATCATACATTATCTAACATTTTATAAACTAATAATTTTAACATTTTTTAATTTAACCACGGTCGCGATTTAAAAGATATTCGAAATACCCTCCGTGTACTTATAAACATTGTAAAATTCATTTTCGTGGTTGGGCACATGGTTCATCATATTTGGAGTTAGTAAAGTACATACTTATTGAGTCGGCTTCCTCATATATTCTGGTGTAGTTGGTGCGGTGGCCATAACTTTTTCTTCTGTAAATCTCCACAAGCAGAAATCTGGAGTCGTGAGATACGGTGACTTTGAAAGCAAGTTGACAGGACCACCACGACCAATCCACCTATCTTGAAATGTGACATTTAGGGTTTACCGCAGTCGTATCACAAAATGTGGTGGTGAGCCATCTTGCTTAAATCAAAACTCTTTTTGCTAATTTCCTATGAAATTCAAAAATTGGTGTTAATTATTCATTTAAAAATCATTATACATTTCCTCATTTAGGAAGCCTTCAAAAGAATGTGTCCAATGATCTCATCTTTGACTATTCCACGCCAGATGTATATTGACCACCAATGCTGCTTGTCCACTATTCTTATAGTGGATTATATGGATTTTTTGCCTTAACCACTGCAAAACAATGCATGACTTTGAAAATCTTGGCCGTATAGTTCCTAGTGAAGATTAAAGTGATACGGGTGAAAATTGTATGTGTGTAAACTTTTTAGGGCCGATTTTTGATCCAATGCCGAATCATTAGCAAGTTAGTCTTGAACTAACATTTGGGCTCAACAAAACTGCACTTACAATTCCAAGTGCCATCTCCTATTTAATCTTTGTTCTTCTTCGAACTCTTTTATTAGGACGAAGATTTCCAGCATTACGTCACAAATATGTAATCTCTTGAATGTTATACGGGATTTTGGAATTTCTGGAAACCTAATAGACTATAACTGTGAAGCTGTTAATTATTAATATCCTTTAATAAATTATTTAATGATATCCTATTGACATTTTAACATCAGTACATGTTTAAAACTGACATGTTCAATTATACCACTCCCACCAAATGGCCTTTTTTCAAAATTGACTTCTTTTTCCTCCGTTTCCCACTATTGTCTAAACAGTTTACTTTGTTTTATATCTCATTTAAGCTAATCACGGTAGTTTACTTCCACATATTTTGAAAATAAAGTCTGTTTATCATGATTTTCAAAAAATCTCAAGAAAATTTTACAAAGTATCTTTCACAATCGTTAAAATTTATAGAAGTATTTCAGTTAATCCTACAATAATGTTTAAATGTATTTCCCTACGAAAACTGCGATTCATCAGACGCCCCAATCGCAAGGTCAAGCGGATAAACAATTTTTTAATGACATCTAAGTTTATGGTGTCGTTAATTTAATTTGACCTAGGTCACTATATTTAATTGTCTCTCCACCGCAGTCAAAAGTTCAAATCTTTATCTTAAGGATAGTTAAAAGTTAAGTGCTCCATTCGCTTCGAATGAAGGCACATAATTTATACAATATAAAAACAAAATTTCAAGAGAAGTGCTTATTTTTAAGTTGTAGGCTTGCTCTACAAAAAGTACTGCAACAAGATTGTCATTGTTACTTTAACATAAAATTCTTAAGGTGAAGTTTTTCTTAAAACAAATTTTGAGTTTAAATTTTCATAACAATTTTTACATTCTTTACGCTTCAATATTTGCTATGTATTTTTTATTTATTTAACCAACAAATTGTGCTTCGAGATTTACAAGTGATTTATATATAGAAGTCCTTATCTAGTACACCTGGTATTATATTTAAATGTAAATAAAGTACTGCTCAAGAATACTTTTCATTTGCATTTATAAAAGTTGTTACAGTAAACTATTTTTTTACTCGTAGTGTACAATACCAGTATTCTTATTTGGTTTTTAAATACGGAATTAAATTATTCTAAAATACTGTCGGGAATATTCCCGCTCTAGATAATGTAAACCCAAGTAGTGACATCTAATGGAAATTTTAGCTACTATAAAATATTTAATAACATAATACTATATTTGCAAATAAATGACAATTGAAATAAACAGTATAATGATTATTATTTTATTAAATTATAAAAAGGAATAATGTACATCAAAAAAGTGATATTTTGATGTAGAAAATTGCAATGACATTGACATTTATAGAATGCATATACCTCATACTACCTACTAGACAAAGTAAATTTTGAATTAAATTTGTATTCTTTATTGTAACTGTTTCATCATTGTTATTAAAGTTTTGACAGTTTATTGAAAACTATACAGTTTCAGAAATTTTGTACAAAAGTAATTTGTAGTTGCAGGAAAAGCATAGTCTGCAACTCGTGTAGAATTGAATATTCCGTGCGCGTGGATCCGTCACGCTCGCCTACGGCTTGCGTGATAAACCTCCACTAGTGCTAAATATATCTTATTCCACACCTGTTGTAGAATATACTATTAAATTTTATTTTCTCTGGTCATTGATGAAGAAAATTAATTCAAGGTAAAATTATTTGTTCTACATAATGTTATGGTTTTAATTGCTCCATAGTTCTAAAAGAACTTTATAATAGATAAAATGAAAGCAAATTTTTAATTTTAATTTTAATCGTAGTCCGATAATTACATCAATTGTGAGATTGAATTATGAACGTACAACATGTTTATATAAAGTACCTTACTACTGAACTTATACGAAGTCAACCTTGTTTAGCGATATACAAGAAATTGTGACTTTCTATACAAAAGCATAGTTTTACTAAATAATAGATCATTTTAGATAGCTGAAATATAAGATACTTTCCCATTAGACGCTAATGTAGAAAGTTTGATTACTTTATTCCATACAATATCGATTCATTTTTTGCATAATATCTTAAATGTCATTTTTTCTCTAACCGCACTAATACAACAGTATAATGTCAAATTAGTTTGTATAAAATGTAGGTCATTTAGGGATTGTAGCCAATCACCACAGTAACTATATGAAATGTAAGTGTTCTTTGTACTAGTACAAAAAGTAAGTTGAGAATTCTCTTCACATATTATTTTAATGTGGTGAAAATTTAATAAATGTAGGTGAATATTATTTGTTTTATTTTAAACAATCCTTAGATCTGATAATTAGAAACGATTGAAAAGAAAATGGCATATTTGATTGATAAACGCGGATATATAATTCTTTACTAATGAAATAAATATCCATCGCCTTAAACTTGATTTTTTGTGGTATTTTACGTATTACGCTATTATACATAGTCTATTAAATAGGATAAGTACATTAATTATACTTTTGCTTCAATATCAATTTGAACTTAATATGAGTGACTGTAATTTACCATAAACGCGAGAGAAGGCAGTTAAATCGAGCTGACACCTTTATGCAAAATGATATTTACGATATATAGTAATTTATCTTGCACAATATCAAATATCAAAATATATCTACGTGAATACATATGTATGTATATTTGTATGTTATACAAGGTGTCTCGAAATAATGAGATTTATTTAACACATGTGTACGCGGGCCCCTAGTAAACCACACATCTGTATAAAATTTTAATCTAAAACGAAAATAGCTTGTCCTAAATGTCTATGTAAAAATGTGCCATGGATATAGTCCTCACTATAATTTACTAGGAAACGTGATTAAAAACATGGTTACCACTTTGTTTTTGCATTATGTACTATTTTGACGAAAAAATTTTACCCTGTCATTATTATCTCAAGAATTCCAAGTTGTTGGTTGTAAAATAAACTCGCCCTATAGTAGTACTATTTGTTCTTAAATAATAAATTAGGTTTTACAAATGTTTTCTTGCGACGAAACATAATGGTGCTTGAAGTTGTGATTTAAAAATTCACACAAATAAATCGTGAGAAAATAAAATTTTAATTATTAAATTAAGTAAAATATCTAGAATTCGGTACTGAATTGTCAATGATTAATACATTAATCAAACAAGTGGTTCATCCTGGGACGCTTTAAAGAGTTGGTAAGTTGGTGGTCATGATTCAATTCAATAAACGGTAACAAATCACGGCCGAAACGCTAGAAGGTCTTAAAAATAAACGAAAGGTAATAAAACAAAAATTTACTAGAATTAAAAATTTTGCAGAAGCGTTTACAATACTCGATAAAAACATCGCCGAGTTAAAAATTCGGCTACTAGTAGTATATCAAATCTTTAATTAATTTGAGGTTGCAAGATAAAATAGATAATTTTAACTCAAGCGAAGAGGAGGAAAGGGAATGCGAAACTTTTGAGATCAATTATTATAACGTTTTAGACTGGCGATATAAATTTGAATAAAGTCCCCCTACTTTAGAATACCTGAAATAAATAGGAATTATTCTGGCCATATGTCCCTTTTCAATCGCTTTAATAGACGGGTTCATGAAAATAAAAGTATATCGGTTGCCGATAGGTTTGAATCTTAGACTAGGAAAGATAGGGGACACGTAACACTCCGATTGAAACTGTTACCACTGCCACGTATAAAACGGCTGCACCACCTGCACAGTGCGTATCGTAGTATTGGTTTCATAATTCATAAAGAAATAAATGTATTAGTATTGAGGAATATATTTTTAATAATGTTCTTGTATTAGATTATCAATGAAAGTAAAACAATGATGATTGAAAGTAAAATTACTATTAAAAATTTTGTTTTATTAGAGCTATCGTGGTAGTCCTAACCTCAATTCTTTGAAGCCCAAAATATTCGTAGATGGTATTAATCATTAAATAATTAGTGATGATGAATTTCAGTATGGATTAAAAGCATTTGACACGTTGTAGAAGAATCAATGCCATGAAACACTTGACAACTAGAACATGACACATACGTTAAATGATATGACAGTAAGAAATTCAAATAAATCGAAGATTCAATATGTAGTACTCCATGCCGATTAAATTCCACACAGTGAAAGTAGTTATGCAGGCTCATCAGACGGCGAACAAAGAAGTTTATAAAAGAAAACGAAAATACAAACTATCCAACCTTTAACTGACAATTCAGACATTAAAAAATCTAAAAATAAAACTAGAAACGCCGCAACTGATCTCAGGGGATTTTATTTTAACCATAATGGAATAATTATATATATATATATATATATATATATATATATA
>JAHWXV010015320.1:0-12577 GCA_024586415.1 Phrixothrix hirtus | reverse complement strand
TTTTATTTCTTTCGAAATACCCGATTTTGGAAAAAAAGAACTAGAAAACGGGATTTTTAAATTTCTGCGAATACCATTAGAAATCGTCTCTTAAAAAGATTTCACAGCTCCGTTTATCGGGACATCTTGTATTTGAAATCGGGAACTATGAAGCGGCATTTTAAAATTCAAATATAAAACTGGGCAAGGAGAGAATGTCAGGGAAGAATTGCGAGATTTTATTCTGACACAACAGAATAAAAATTTATTTGTCGCGAGCCGATTTTTTAAACCCAGGAACTACAAAGCTGAAGCTTTAAATATACGCGAATACAATCAGAGAGGGTTTCTTAAAAATATTTAAGAAATTCGTTTATCGGGACACCGGGTTTTTAAAATCGGGAACTATAAAGCGACATTTCAATATTTAAATACAGAAATTCAGTGAGGAGGGGAGGTTAGAAGAAAGAATCTACACTTATCTTTCCTAATTGATCTAAAAAATCCCCAGATTTTCAATCGAAAAAATCGATAGTTTTATAGAACCTGTCCAACTTCAAGGTTATACACATATAACCGAACTACTTATCTCTTAACTTCTATTTCTTCATTGAATATATATCCGGATTTTGATAATTATCAGTTGCACAACAGGTATTTATATTCAATTTTTAAAAATTAACATTTATCGTAATGGACCTAAACCAATTCTGAAACTTTATTTCGTTTTCGTTGAAAAATGTGTTGTCGATCGTCGCTATTTCAATTTCAACAAGACTACGTGTATTTTATTTTCCTAAGAAACTTATTTTATGACAACTTAAGTTACCATTTAAAAACGTTTGAAATACGTTGTTTACTGGCAGCGACGGCTTAAATGCTTTGTTACCCATTAAGTAGTTGATCGAGCGATTTTTTAAATTTTGAATTAGACGTCATCGGCTACGCAAACTTCATTATTTAAGTAACACACTCCTGTGGCTTGAGGATTATAAGAACGACCGCGGTTGTTTGCCTTTTTTTAAGCGCAAGCTTTTGTTATAACTCGAACAAATACTAATGTCTGTATAAAACAATTTATTATAATAGAATAAATATGGCAACATATATTGCAATAATTGAATAAATGTAAAATAGTTAAATTTATGAAATCAAATTTCATTTTGATGCTATCAGTTTACAAGAACGGTTTTCAAATGTTTACAATAAAAATGTTTACTGTAACTACTAAACAAGAATTAATTAGCGTGGTCTAAAGAAAGATATTTTCTGTTTCTACCTGGATTTGAATGAAATGATTTATAAATGAATAACAAAAACTACGTACCTTTGTGTAGTCAAAAATAAACGAAATTTAGCTTAAAAATTTTTAAATTGATTGTCTTTAAATTTATCACGCCCGCGTTGTCGCTCCCGGGCGCGAACAAATTAATTAAAAATTGAGAACTAACCTTTCTGTATTTTGCGGCGAAGTTTTCTCTAATGAGATGGATTTCCACACTGTTATAATTATTTATTGAATTAGAGCGGGCTTAAGTCCCTCACAGTTGTGAGTGTGACAACCTAATTCCATTCGTAACGATAGCGTTGTTTCACCGAGCCTTTAACTAATTGAACTTGGCTACCATGCGGAGATGTCTAATCGGTTCTCGGTGATTAGGAAAAAGGTGCTAATTTTATGTTATCTTGGGTTTATATAGATTTTCCACAGTCGGTTTATCCAATACATGACTTGCTTTTTGAATGTAAACCAATAAGTTTAAATATGGTTTTCGGTTAGTTACTTCAGACGGCTCTCACGTTAATTTGAATAAATCGTGTCGATTTGCGAATTCCTGGCATTAAATTTTAGCCTAGATATATTTGCGGCAAATTTAGTAAATTTCCGGGCATATTTTAAATCTGCTATCTATTAAGATGCTCACGTATTAGTTTTGACCTTTCCTTTGCTTTAGCAAATTTGTCGTCATGTGTACGTTTAACAACATTGTCTGAAAGGACGTTAAAACTACCTAATTTACTTTAACCTGAACTCAAATTATTTATGTCTAAGAATTTTATTTATTCTTAGGCATGTGCGAATTAATATTCTTCTATTGATGAAATCAACAGCGTTGCCTAGAAATAATAGTTATTTAAGGATAAGTGAAAATGATGTGACAGTAGTAACGTTAAGTAAACAGCTTCGCTTCGCAACATATCCTGCAAGTAAAATTCAACGACAAGCTAAACAGTATAGTAAAAAAAGTTTGAAATACGGACCTCCGATTCATCTATGCTCAGAAAGCAGAGGTTGCCATGCAAACACAACCAAGGGACGACAAAGCGTATTTTTGGTACAGCAGTGGCGAATAGTAACGTGCGTCCAAAATTCTCACAAATTGACCATCAAACATCCTTCACGGATAGAGGATGTAGAAACAGCGCCTTAAATTTCGCGGTCCTTCAAGGTCAACCTGTTTTCAGAGAGTCGATTTCACCAGTTGAAAATAGAATTCCAAAGCAACGCCGATAGACAAAGGCAATTCTAAAAAACAAACAGTTCAAAAGCCCAACAACAACAGAAAAGTAAATTAATCAATTAATTAATTTACATAAACTGAACCGTGCACGCGTTTTAAAATTCTATTTAATAAACTTATAAAACTTTAATTTGTGTTCAAACCTTATTAAAGCTACCTGGACTGCAAAGGTAGATACACTTTCAGTGTTTACACTAATTGAATGAATTCCGTTGGCGATATCGACCATTTAAAACATTATAAATTTGTGTTAATTATTGTTTTATTTCAATTATCGGTTATTTAAATATATGTATTAAACTAAGACTTTTAATTATTGACCTTGTATTCAAGTGCCTGAGAACCCACATCAGAGTAAAAATTAAATACTTTTTCGGGTATTGTAAAGAAAAATGAACGGTTTTATTTATTTAACAGGGTCAACAGTTCCCAAATGTAAACAATTACTACCTTTAAAATACGCCTCTGCCTTATTTCACCAATTCACGCTACGCGTTTTAATGATTAGGAATACCATTTATATGTTAAGATACCAGGTTCTTGAAATTTGGAAATTGACAAAATAAAACTGGCATTTTTTGAAAAAGAACCCTTTTAACCCTTTTAATTGATCTGAAAATATTCGGAGTTATGAATAATTATCGGACACCAAAACATGTTCGAAAAAAACCATATTTATTGTCCGTACTATGAGAGTTTTTAATTGAAATTACAAATTAGTAACTTTTGCTTATCTGAATTATCATACCGGAATTTTTGAATACTGGAAATTCACAAATTTGTATAAGAAACGTGAATTTTATGCAACACGTGTTTAAATAAATTTGTTATGAAAAACACTAGGGATGGCTTTGGTCTAACAGTTGTGAGCATCGTTTGTCCTTGTTTAACATTCGTTGAACAATAAGAATGTTATAGGCATCAAATAGAAGTGTTGTAAACATTTTTAGTAAATATTTTTCTTTTTACCAAAATTTTACCAAGTCCAATCCTGGAAGTCGCGTCATGTGCGTATCAATTAAAAAACATTATTTTAAAATATGGTTTGTACAGTATTAGTTACGTTCAAGGTTTAGAAAATAAACCGATATTTTTTACTTGTGCCTTCGATATCTTATACTTAATAAAAGAGTGATGCGGCGTTAATGTACAAAAACTAGATAAATGTTTTCTTAGCAATGAAGACAAATTGAATTCCGTTTATGATTTTTATTAAAACTTGTAATGGAACGTATCTAAAAGCAAATAATCAATAGAAAGACAACGGAATCGTGATACAATACAAATCTTTGGCTTATTCCCAAGACAGACACAACAATAGAAATATTTAAAGATTTCTTATCTGTCAATCAAGAATTACAGCCTGGAGATATGGCCCGGCCTGACGTTGTTTGCACGGTTAGTAGGGGCACCACAGACGTAGAGAAAGGTCAGTAACCGAGAGAGACGAGAAGAAAAATAAAAATAACAAAATCCGACCAGTACAGCCTATAAAAATAACGGCGTATTTTTATCGGAAAGTTTAAAGTTGGAGGGGACGACGCTGACGATTGATGGATGCCCGTTTTTGAGTGAAACGTGTGCTTGCACGCCGTTTCACGATTTATATGAGAAGTGGACGCTTGCTAAACTTATCCGACACGTTATAGCATAATAACATAAAGTAGTTAGTAGTTTAATTTGTTGTTATGGGTATCTTGAACAGTCAGGATTCCCTTGTCGCCTGCTCGAGCCACGCACATGACATCATAATATGGTACTTATCTTGGTATTCATACTACCGATGTACTTGCAAGATGTTCTACAACTGCATGAATGGGAAAACCATTTAAATCCAGTCCTTGTTTTACTGTAAATGTTTCAGTAGAGCACGCCTGATACAGAGCGTCCCTTAAATATCTATTTCTCGTTTAATCTTTACCTGAAAGTAAAGACCGCTCACTTTATAGCTACATCCTTTACTTCTTATATATTTTATTATATATGTATAACCCTCGAAAGAAACGCTGTGTATATAAATAAATTTGGAGTATTTTCTTTGATGCCACACCACCGGTCTGGAGAGTAGTCCTACAATTCCGCACCTAAAATACCGGAAGAAGCTCGAACATGGTTTCAGATCTAGTTATTATATTTTTGATAATATATTACTTTTACTTTGTTTCTCCCTCTTGTGACCAAGAAGCCCACCTGGTACTTTGCAGTGCTTTGATTATGCTCCAGGGAAATCTAATTTCACCGGACTTTAGCATCCACCTCGGTTGAAAAAAGCTGTTCTTTAATTGTTTGCATCAAGTACATTATTCGGTGCGAATTAATTTCATGTTGGTACGCCACTGCTTTAGATTCAATAGTTGCTAAAATTTAAATGTAATAAAAAGTATTGAATAAGCTAGATGGAATTAACCTTGAAAGTGCACTACTTCATGAAATGTATCACATAATTTTTACGTATGTAATTACATTATTACCTCAGCATTTCCGGGCATGTGTTAATTGCAAATTGTATTTAATTGTGGTTTCTTAAGATGTATCGAATTTAACGACTTTATATAATTTTCAATGCTTCATCCTTCAGGCCTTGTTTTTTTCTAATATAAATTAGATTTCTTGTCAGTTAATTAATTTTACAACAAAATTGCAACTGTACTGCGTCAAATACGATATCAACAGTGTAAAATTGATACACATTTTTAGTTTCCAATTTTCGCCTAATTTAGCTGTATAATATTATACATGTACCAAATACGTACAATATATTGTTATAACCTGATTTGTGCTGCGTAAACTATCTTTTATAAAGCTGCTATACGCCGGCATCTATTTTTAGTAGATCGGCAATTTAGTTACGAATTTCATCTCCGTCTCTTAAAACAAACTTTGCGAACCTTCATGATTGTGTTTAAAAAGTAAATAAATTATGAGTTAGGTGCTGCCGCAAATTATTTAATAAAGTTTAATGTACAACTGATTGATGTAATGTAGGAATTTAAATAACAAATTTCGCAACAATCGTGTATTTTTTGAATAGAATTACAGGAAGGTCGTAAGGTCACTTCAAACATTTGTTCTAGTATGTATCATAATTAATTACTCACTTTATTGGTATTTATTCAACAATTTACGTAATAGTTGGTCTAAGATTCATATATGTTAAAAATAGTGTTTACTCGGTCACAAAGCAGTACAACCAACGATAATGAAGCAAGGGATTACACGAGCGCAAGCAACCACCCTTATCACTGATCTCTTAATATCTCGATAGTAATACTGATGAATAACTTTAGGATCACAATAAATGAATGTGCCGTAATCTGTATCCAATAAAATCTGCCTTTCGTGACTATGCCGTTAAATTCTAGCCACTTTTGCGCATCATTTGTGATCGTCATTGTCATTTTTATCAGTTTCTATTTTAAATAATATTAAAGCAATATTGTCACAATAACTACATTTTTACATTGTACAACTAACTATGCTTCGCAATTTTTAAAACATCGCACACTACATACGCTACAATAGCAATTGCCATTACTATTTTAGAATGATACCGCAACGACAATTTCAGTAATGTCGTAATCTTGAGTTAGACTAAAATTTGGTAATTCATAATGGCAAACTGGAAAAACTCCATCACCACCTTGCGATTTTTATATAAAAATGATACCGCCCGCTGAACATAAACGTTTTCGCCATTGTGATTGTGTGCGTATAATCGATAAGTTCTGCTAATAAGGTTGTGGAAAAACTGTCGCAGTTTATGTTTATTCTAATTGACTAACCGTAGTTCATAAACTCTACTACCCAGTTACAGTAACATTTTAAATGAGCTCGTTCCAACTTTTACAAATTTAGAAATGGAATCACCATTGTAACCAAGAATCCAATCTGCGTCTGTAATTAATTCCTGATTGCTGATGAGATATGGTTCTGGAATTTAGCGATTCACACTTAAACTCATTGAAAATTGTTTAAAAGAGATTTACTCCTATATAAGGTGATTTTAAAATCAACCGACAAACTTTAACACAATACTGTAGAGGCCTAGCCACGTCCATCAACGACAAAATCACATACAATAGAACAATTTTTTGGAAAAAATTGAAAATGTCGAGTTTGAGAATTTCAGAAAAATGTAAATACGTCGTAAAATAATAAATATTAGCACACTTCGAGTGCACTAAACTATTTCAATATAGATCATTAATATCGACAACTATAGTTTTATGGGTTGTAGATAAAAATTTAACATTTAATTTTAACCACGTTTATATACACGAAAGACCATAGCCAGATTTTGTATTCTTTTTGGAAAAAAAATTTTAAATTACACTGAATGTAGATCTCAAAGACAAAATCAAACCAATTGAACTGCATTTGCTCAAAGAATATTTTCCTTGACTTTCTCAAGTTGCAATTTGAGATAAGATCAATACAATCTGAACTGAAGCACTTCTTTCTTTACAAAAGTTGTTCAAAATCTTTACACAGCTCGTGTAAACATTGTATAATAATGCGGAAGCCGTCGATTAGCGTAACGCTGAGCATACAAAAAACGGGCTGCTCAAGCGTTCCCACCCGCAAACACGATGTTAAACTTAAAACTAAACGTAATTATATTAAGAGCGAATGAAAAAATATCACCGCTGTATTTTAAAATGGCGTAACAACTGTGCCATTATAGTTAATTCGCTTAAAACGACACATTGAGCTGTTGAGCTATCAGTACTTTTCAAACAATTCTGTAGCATTATTTTAAAGGTGTTTTTTATGGAAATGACAAGCAATTTTTCAAAACGATTTTTTTTCTTCAGTTGTTAGTGGATGTTAAAACCACCCTGTATGTATAATAGAAGAGACGTAGAAAACGATAAACAAAAGCCAACAAAAACCAACAACAACGGTCAGAGTAGAATTGCTTTCAATGTGTGAAACGCCTTTTTATTTTAACCATCCTGTATATAGAAATATGTATAAAATTGCGTAATCAACATGTTGAAATTTCCGATTTTTAAGTTCAGTATTTTAATTTAACATTAAATAACTTGCTTTATTTTTTGAGTAACGACGTTTCAGTAACATAAATTAATTAGTCATCTAAATATTTAGTTTATTTAAATTTTGTTTAAGAATAAAGGATTCCTATTTCAATAAAATGAATTTAGTTTTCACGCTTTGTTAAGTTATAATATATTCTTATAGCCACCTCCATTTTCAGGGTAAAGTATTTGGCGCCAAAATCCTTCGTTTTAAAAAACTGTGAAACCCTGATGTTCTGATTGGTTAATTTGATATCCGGTCAAGAATCTTATGAAACCCCATTTTCTTGAGGATGATATCTCCTTAAGCAGTGAAGCATAGCGGGCATGTTGATTTACGTTTTGTAAAATTTTTAAAGTAAAAGGCCTTCCTTTTAATGTCTTAGCCGCAGCGCCGTTTGTGTGAGAATTCTTTAATTTTAGTTATCAATTAACTGGGAAACAGTTATTCGACAGTCCCGTATTTATAGACCCCACAGGCTTCTGCACGTTGCTTTTCGGAATGTTGCGACCCCGCGTACCCAATGCAAAACGTCGACCCATGCGATTTCATCATGGGCACAAGAGGCCCGTAGAAAAATGACAGGCGAGCCTCCGACAAGCTCAATAAAAATGGGTACTCTCATGGGCACCGACCGTTGTTACCATACCTCTGAACTGGATCACGTCATATCCCCCAACGGTAAGCGAAAACCGCAGTACGCCAACGCTCGAAATTACACATTCAGAAACGCCAACATAGTCGACCCGTCAACGCCTAAGCACAAGTGTCCCGTATCACGCTGGCGAAGACGAAAGCCAATATGGCGGTCCTGATACTTACTAGTAGGGAAGACACGGAAATAGTGGTAAGTTCGTTGGCTGGACTTCTGCTTGACATCCATAGCGGTATTCGGGAGCGCCAGCCGCTCGCGTTGTAAAATCTGGTATGAGTTGTGGAGGGGGCTAGGTGTCTGTGAGAGGACATCGACACGTCGCTAAATCTCTGCTTAAGTCGGAGGATCGGCTGAAAAGCTGACTCATGCAGGGCTACAGGGGTCCCAGAGCGTAACTCTTCGGAGGAGGAAACCTCTGGAATACGCTCTACGCCGAAATGAGTACCTCGGATCGGGCTCTAGCCCCTCGTCGTACTTTGCGCGACAGGTACCGATTTTGATGTTGGATTCGAGGGGACACTGCTTTCCATGTAACTAGCGGCAGCAAACGCCAATCCCGTATTTATAGGGGAATACATTTAAGAACAAAAAGAAATCCACGCGCCACCACCATCTTGTTGATCATCGCAAAATTCTGTTTTTGTATTTAAACTACAAACTAATGTTTGTATGCGTTAGAAACTCAGTAAGAGAATCGTAACTTTTCGAAATAAACTATGTGTTATTTAATTATAACGATTGTACAGCATCTATATCATATATAGTGTGACCCTTATCTATACGATATTTTGGTTCGCTGTTAAAAACACGGATGTGTGACCTCAATATATTTGAAATTAAGATGTAGCCTAAATTAAGCTAGAGAATGAACTTATCACGTGGTATCCCAAAGTAACTGTTTTATACCGAACTTGTCCATCTGATTATGATTAATAGTGCATGAGTACTCCACACCCAATTGTAACTTATACCATTTCTGACATATTTCAATTTGATTTATTGTAATTATTGTTAAACTTCATATTTTATTTCAATGTTAGCATAGATTTTACTTTTACTTTTCAGGTATTTATTTTTAAGTTAAGAAATTATAATTGTTTGTACCGGCGACTTTGGTACGTATTTTATCTAGCATTTGTGCAAAGAAGAAGTTTGAGAGCGCAAAATTTATTTACGTTGTTAGTACTACGATCGACTTTGTCTTATAGCAATTCTTATTACGGTATAAGTCCAGAGTTATAGTCGACAATATCTGGCCTTATTCTAGATTTGCACGCAAGCCCAGTTCCCCGAACAAAATCTGGTGGCGCTTTCTTTTGCCCATTTCAATGAATTCATGTATTACACCTTTCAAGGTGATCTGTCATAAAGGAACTGTAGCATAGATAACCCACGACCTCTCGTTACCTGCCCGAAGCAAAAGCGTGGTCTTGTCTTTATATCCTGGCTTTGGATGTCAAGCCGACGCAGTTTGCGTTTCAGGACAACCAATAATATCGCCTTTTCAAATCTATTTTTAATTTTTCCAGTTTGTAACACAGTGGTGATAAAGTTATTGAACACTTCTACAAATACTTTTATGGGCAGAATTTCCTACTGAGGACTGATCGCGCAACATTGAAATTACTACTACAGTTTAGGAATCCAGAAGTGCTAGTCGCGAGGTAAATTGAACGACTGCACGAATATAACTTCGAAGTTAAACATCATACCGCAAGGAACCATCTAAATGCCAATACTGTCAACAAGATCTTGTCCAGAGGACTGCAACCATTGCCCTTGGCTGGAATCAAAAATTAAAGAATATCTCAAATGTACCACTGCTAATAACTACTGTTGAAAGTATGAAAAGATGAGGCAAGACTAAGAGAACAATTCCGCGATGGAAGAAGAATGATCGAAGACCTGCTTGGGAAGAAGTGGCCCCATTTAACACCATCGTTAAAGCATACTGGGCTTATTGGAATTCCTTGTAAATCCAAGAAGATCTCCTGAAGAGAGCCCTCCCCCCGCAAAAGCAGATCCAAAACTGGCGAAGATTTTACAACTACGTAATGGTCTATAAGGAGGGTGTATGGTTTTGAAGAAGGAATAGTGACGAAATGTGAAACATGCGCTTTGGGAAACGAAGATAGAAAGTACCGATAAAATAGTTTTATGTGGGCAGCCCGTTCTTGAAAATAGAAGCAGTAAATAAATACATATTGGTAATGATGGATTACTTTAGTAATGAACCGAGACATTCATTTAGTCAAATCAAGAGGTAGTTACAATAGCCGAGACAATAGTGACAGAACTCTTTCGCCGTTTCAAAGCCTTTGTCAATTGTTAAAAATACGGAAAATCAGAGCTGCTGCTCTTTATTTACAGTCCAATAGAATGGTTGAGCGCACGAACAAAACCGCGAGGAAAATTTTGCCGAAAGATCATTAACGAGATTGAGGTTAATATTTATATTAGTTGCACCTGCGAACGCAGTTATCTACATCCATCAGCGATACCGTACTGACCTTAGGTCTTAAACAGTGCGGCGTGGAGCTTGTCGGGAGGTCACATTCTCCGAAGAATTGAGCTATCCACAACCCTGCAGGGTCGACGGAAGAATGCCGGATGGAATACACACTGTGGTGGATTCTTTTCATCTATTCTGTTTGTTAGTTTGTGTCGGACTCTTGAGGTGATGTTTATGACTCAGTAGAAGTTACGGGAAGTTGCAAAACACAGCCAACAGGTTCAGGGAATACCCACGGCTTACCCTCATATAAATTTCCATGGACAGATACTTCCCCTACTCTTCGCGATCATGGGAGCCCCTTTTACCGTTATCTTTATTTTAAGCCCTCTCCGTCCATTTTCATTTCCTTTTCATGCGAGACTTTCCTCTTTCACTAATAATCTTCCTTTCTAGGCCTTTCTCTTTTTCCATGGCTTTCTCTGGCCTTTTGTTGATTATCTACACCGCATTTTTGTCATCTTCTTTTCGCAATACCTTTACTTTTTGCTTAGTTCTCTTTCTGTGCTCGGAGGACTTATCCTTGTTTAGTCGCATTTACATTTGTCGTCCGCTTCTTTTAACCTAAAGCTTATTTCTTAAGCCTTCAAGTTCCCATGCCCTGATACTATTTGTGTAGCTTTCAAAATTGAAGCAACGCAAAATTTCAGTGTAATTATTCAAAGTTGATTTAGTCAAAAGATCCGGAAACCAGATCATCGTCGAACTAATTTAGAAAAGGAACAAATTAAAATTAATTTGTTACAAAAGTCCGCTTTAGATAAAAGAATCAGATTGCGAAATAAACACAACATGGGAATTGAATATCAAAAATCTGCTACTATAATAAAAAAGTTAATTTTCAAATCAATACATTAACTCAAATTCGGGAGTGACACGAAACGCGAAATTTCAAAAGATATTCAATAACATATTTACGAAATTTGATTTATTTAAATGTAAATAAAGGTCCGCGGCTCGAGTATTCATTCAGAAATGCATTTATTTAAAACTCAGGTAAACTGCAGCTTCGCACATTTGGTTAGAAAAGGTATGTAATCTCTTTAGTATTACAGTAACTTTTTTGCAACAAATATCTTATTGTCTGTAAATGTAAAATGTAGTTCCTGTAAGGTGATACACATTTAAGCCGTAAATTAAATATTAATTACTTCTTTTAATGGTTGTTTTATTATTTTATTGTTTTATTTTGTTCGAGAAAAAAAACAAAGCCTGATTTTAACAATAAACACATTACGTAAAAGGTAGATGACTGTATTTGTCGTACGTGTTATTTAATTTGCGCGCTAGACCCACCCCAAACGAAGTTAGTTTGCCGTTGACCTTAAATAAATAAATAATTTGATAGCCGCTCGATCAATTAAATAATTGTAAAAACTCGACTATACAGTTGCGGTCAACAAACAGCCCCTCCAATGAATTGCATGTTACACATCAGCCCTGTAGTTTATCCAATAAAATCGTTCACAGACCTTTCCAGAGTTTTCTTTACTCCGATATGCTCTCCTGAAGGACATCACGTAGTTATCGCAAAACTTCCACTATTCTGTTTTCCGGAAGCACTAATCGCCTTCGTCTTTCATTTTCCAAGGCTCTTTTTAAAAGGCTATCCTAACTTGCAAGAAATTCCATTGAGAGCAATATAGTTAACAACTGGATGAAATGAGACCACTTCCGCTCCAGTCGGTCTTTAATCTTCATACTTCCCTTTTTAACAACTTTAGATCTGAATCGCTTTTGTGATTCTGCTTAACATTATCCGGTTTCCAGTCATCTCATGGAGAGGTTCTTCAACTATAAATTTAATAGAGGGGGGGGGGGTCTTAGATCAAGCGAATAATGACAATTGAATCACAGTGAAAATTCAAA
>JAHWXV010015277.1:0-11619 GCA_024586415.1 Phrixothrix hirtus | reverse complement strand
ATATTTGGGTTAAAACTGTGTAACTTTAATAAAAATTAAACGTTTCGAAAACTATTTGCTTTCTTTTTCAATAAAATTGACAACTCAAAAATTGACAATTGTCAATTTTGTTAATTTTTATTAAAGTTACACAGTTTTAACCCAAATATTGTTTTAATTATGAATAATAACTGTGAAATTTTCCATAAATATTTATTTATTTATTATTTAGAAAAATTTCAAAATATTTAAAATGACGACGTGTTCGTTGTTTTCCCATTTAGAATTTTTACGTGTAATTAATATGTACTTGTGTGATTGAAAAAATTTTTTAATAAAAATATGGTGTAATGAGTATTTCAAGTTAGTCATGTTTTGAACTTTGTAAAAATATTAGAATTTTCATTTTAACACATTTATCCTAATTTAGTGCGTGCATGCGTAATTAGTACACTTAGTATACTTATTGTACTTGTCTACTTACTTACTTACTTAACGTTTAGTTATAGTAATTATTTATTTATTATTTAGAAAATTTCAAAGTTTTTAAAATGACGACGACGGGTTCGTTATTTTCCCATTTAGAATTTTGCGTATTATTAAATATGTACTTGTGTGGTTGATAAAATTTTTATATAAAAATAGGATGTAATAAGTATTTCAAGTTAGTCATGTTTTGAACTTTGTAAAAATATTAGAATTTTTATTTTAACACATTTATCCTAATTTACTGCGTGCATGCGTAATTAGTGCACTTAGTATACTTACTGTACTTGCCTACTATACTTACTTACTTAACGTTTATTTATTGTAATTATTTATTTATTATTTAGATAACATTTCAAAGTTTTTAAAATGACGACGACGAGTTCGTTGTTCTCCCCCATTCCCTAGTATGATTATTATTACATTTAATTAGAGTAAGGGAGAGAGAGAGAGAGATAACCACACGCCCGTTTAACCTTCCATTTCATCATTTCTTAAAAATGATAGAAAATGAAAGCCATTCCCTTTCAAATAGATGTTAGTGATGACTGCTAGCCAATAAAAACGATAATGCGTATATTATGAAAGAAAACTCACCAAATACGTTACTTGATTGGTTAGTTAAATGTATTTTTTTATCGTTAACATTCGATCCTACTCGTTTCGCTATAAAAACCGGTGATAACGTGAAATTTATATATCAAGTATATTTTCTAGTAATTGAAAAACACGTTCAGCTATTTCTACTTTATTAATTTCATTACAAATACGCGTCTCTTTAAGTGATATATATTTTACAAGTGAAATTTAGTTTGACTAATAATATATTTAGGAATATTTTAGTATCCGGTTTAAAATAAATTTTAAGAATCTAAAATCAATTACTTTTACAAGTTAACGTGTCCATCATTAAAAAACGACATTACGTGCAGTTTGACTGATTGGTTGATTGTTTTATTGAACAAGGTGAGATTAAATAAAATTATTTTTTACGGTAATAATACAACGAGGAGTGTGTTTGCGTACATAAAATACGTACGTATAAAAATGGAGGCCGTATTTAAAAAATGTTCCATTAAAGAAATATTTGAATTTCAGAAGAAGAAGTTAATCAAGGATACCCAATTATCGATTGATCAAAGATATCGAATTATCAAGCTGAAAGCGTTGAATACATGTGCTTATGGGCGTAAAATATTGGTAGAATTGAACGAAAATGTTGTATTTCTACCTGTACGTTTTTCTTACATATTAACTGATGATATAATAACGAATTTCAATAAGGAAATTCTGGAAACTACGCTGGAAGATAAAAAAGGAGGTGAAATAGTTGCATTGGTATTTCGAGGTGAAAAGAATATAGGAAGCCTAATCCCATGTTCGACATTGAAATCGTACGTCTCTCTTAAGTGGTTGATGATGGTGCCTGCTGCAGTGGAAACTAGAGAGAGAGAGAGAGAGAGAGAGAGTGTAAATTTTCTAATAACTTGATTTTTTCTTTGTGTTGTACGTGCGTGTGATGTTTGTTTAAATTCTTGATCATTTGGTATGTAAATTTTTTTATAATAATGTAACGAGTTGAATATCCATGCAGAATATTATAGAAAATATCGAGTTTATGCAGAATATTATAGAAAATATCGAGTTTATGTATTTTTAAAAATTTAAATCTCTTTGCTTCCTGTTTTTAACAGAACACTAAATTAACTAAAATAAAAAATCTATAACTCGATATTTTTGTAAGTTCATCGCGTAAAAAGAAATTACACTAACTGTTTTTGTAATTTCTTTATCTACACACGTAAATATTTTTATCTAGATGATTATATATACTTATATTAATAAAAATATGGCACATTCATCGGTATCTTTTTTAGAAACTTGCAGTAATGCTGTAAATAAATATTATTGTGATTTAATTTCAATAATCAGCGGTGCGCTAGATAAAATTAAAAAAATTTACGAAATTTTGAACGTTAAGTAACGGTGAACAAAGACGTCAAAATACGTTCATTAATAATAATAATACAAAACGACAGAAAAAAGCAATGGAATCGAAAAGGGCTCCATTTACAAAGTACACAAAAACGTGATTAACGTAATAACTAAATTTTTCAAAAACATTAAGGAAGGTTCGAGATAAAATTAACAGTGGGTCAGAGGCATCATCAAGAGGCTACGTTGTGCGGTCTACAAAAATATAAATTACAGTTTGATACTTTAGAAATAAATTCAAAAAAGATAAGTTTAGGTGTGAATGTTTCAGTTAAACGGCAACCCAAAAATCGATCAGAAAGGGTTAAATGGAACGACTATATGAGTGCCTTTCAGAATCGATTAAGATGCGGGAACGTGATTAATTTAACTCACAAATAGATAGATTGCTTTTTGGTTGATTGTTTCAAAGGAGAATTATAAATATAGCTAGAAAAAGTGCTTCATGTCATATTTTTAAGATAAATATGGAATTATCAGCCGACTTCGTCAAACAAACCATCAATGATGATAAAAACATATTACGCGAATCGTTTACCTTTACAAAACCGAACGCCAGACTATTAACGATTTAGATAAAGAAACAGTAAAAAAATGGTTTAAAGTAAACGTTATAGATAGCATACTACATCGTCTAGATGCTTTCCAGGAACGGGATTCGGGCTGGGCGTTAGCTTCAGTATCCGCTATACGAATTAATATAAATCAATGCACTAATATAGTGTTTGCTCATTTAAGTGGAGTAGAAGGAGGAGGAGGATCTTTCATAGATCTCCCGCGTTCTATAAAACTGAGTAAAGCCTTTGTAAACATAAAAACAGAGACGAATGTTATCTAGCGTGGGATATCGTGTCCGGACTTTTACCGGCGACGTAAAATACGAATTCTGTTTCTTCTTATCTGCACTACGAATCTGTATTGATCGTTAAAGGAATTTCTTTCCCCGTAGCTGTTAATTCAAATCATTTTAAACGCTTATTGAATTTAAATCCGACCCTCTCGTTAAAAATCTATTGACTATCTTTAAATAAAGGACAATATAACATCATACCGCTATATGTAACTGATGAACGGCGCGCTAAACACGTAAATTTATCATTAATTTCCGAAAAATACGTAGATGAGGGTGATATAGAGTCTAATGGCGATAGTAGTAGTGACTGCGATAATGATAATACAGATAAAGAGAACGATTACTATTACTACGAACATACTAATAAAAGTAAAAGTCTTGAATCGAAACTTAGCGATAAAAAAGGATTTTTTCCTCGAGAGACACATGTACATTTGCGAAAGATGTCTGTGCTATTATAGAAATCAACCTCAATTAGATTTATATACTGCAGACTGTAAACGTTTAAATGGTAACTGTAGAATTATTTTACCTAAACAGAACGAGAAAGTGTACTTTAAAAGCTATCAAAATAAATTAATCACTCCTTTTATAATTTATGCCGATTTCGCATGCATAGTTAAAAACATTTCTAATGCTGCAACAAACACACAAAGCGCACTTAAAAAATTACAAATTCATGAAGTTTGCGGTGTTGGATATTACGTTCACTAAAAATATAAACCTGAACTTTCATATTATAGATATCGGCATAATACCGATGCTGCTGACTGGTTTTCAAAGGAACTAATTAGAATTTCTAATGAATTGATCCCTTATTTCAATAAATCGATCGCGATGAAACCCCTAGCGGTTGTACAGTAAGCGGAGTTTTACTTAGCACCCGCCTGTCACATTGTCGAACAGCCATTCGTTGCTTTTACTATTGATAATGATAACGAAAGAGTTAGAGATCATTGCCATTTAACAGGAGAATATAGAGGCCCAGCACACAAGTCATGTAATTTAAATTATAAACTAAAAAGAACAGTTCTCGTGGTATTTCATAATTTATCCGGATATGATAATCATTTATTGATAAAAAGTTTAGCTAAAAACATTCCAGGTAATATTTCACTAGTAGCTAAGACAAAAGAAAATTATATTTAGTTTACAAAATGAATGAATAACGATACGGGTATAAAGCTTCGTTTTATCGATTCATATAGATTTTTAAATGCGAGTTTGGATACGTTAGCCTCATAGTTGACTTACGATAACTTTTCAATTTTAAGACATGAATTTACCACGATCGACTTATACAGCGACGATAAAATTCGATTGCTACTACGTGACTACGTGAATAATCAATCTAAATTTAGGGAGACGACTTTGCCGCCTAAAGAATCATTTTACAGAACCTTAAAACAAGCACACGTATCTGAAGAGGATTATCAGCACGCGTGCCGTGTATGGCGCGAATGTAAAATAACCAATTTAGCCGAGTACTGTTTGCTCTATAGAAAAACCGATGTTATGATGTTAGTTTATATTTTAGAGAATTTTAGAGATATTTCCTACGATCGTTACTGTCTAGATCCGTCTTGCTATTTAACTATTCCGGAATTTTTCTTGGGACTCGGCGTTAAAGTACACTAAAGTCATGTTGGATCTTTTAAGCGACGTTGATATGATATTATTTTTCGAGAAGGCAATTAGAGGCGGTATTAGCGAGTGTGTAAAGAGATAAAGCGAAGCAAACCATCGCTACATGAAAGATATCGATCCCGAAAAGCCTACCAAGTTTTAGCAAATTTTGATGTCAATAATATGTACGGATTTGTAATGTGCTATTCTCTACCTACCGGTAGCTTTAAGTGGTTCACGCAAGAGGAGATTAATATATTAATAGTAATGAATATTCCTAATAATAGTAATATCGGCTAGGTTCCCGAAGTAGATCTAGATTTCCCAAAAGAATTACATTCCGTTCATTCTAGCTTACCGTACTGTACTACTCACGAAATTCCGCCGAACGGGAAGTATAAGAAGTTACTTTTTACCCTTTATCCGAAAGAGAAATACGTAATTCACTATTTTAATTTAAAGCAAGTCTTGGAAGCAGGAATAAAGTTGATTAAGATACATAGAGTCGTGAAATTCGAGCACTCCCCCTGGCTTAAAAAATATATCGATTTAAATACTGCCTTTGAACAAAATCGCTGTAAACTAATGATAAATTCGGTTGTCGAACTGATTAAAAGGGGGAAGGGAATCGTATCGAACATCGTAAAAAACGAAATTATTTTTGATGATTACGTAGACTGTCTTATAAATCATGTTCAAATAGCGAAAGGACCATATACCTTAAGATCTTTGAATCATTCAATTTACACCGTTAAGCAGACGAAAATTGCATTATCTCATTTGAATGATAAGCGCTGTATTCTAGATGACGGAATAAACACGCTAGCCTGGGTTCATTTTGAGTTAAATGATGCTCTTGCTTCTACATCCACATACTACTAATAAAAAATATATTGTAAGTCATAAAAGCACGTTTCTTTAAAAAAATAATTGTACTTTTTGCGTGATGTGTGTTGCTTATTGAAATTTTATTTTAAAGCGAGAGAAGGAACTCTCTCTCTCTGTGTAAAACAGAGGCACTTGACTTCTCTTATGTAAAAATTTTTAACATGTAGTAATTTTCAATTCGTAATTTTAAAAATATGTATATTTGAAATGAATTTAAAATCAAGTTTTTCGATCTAATTATAATTAATATGATTAATAATGAGAGCCCTTTCTTTGATACCGATTATATATATATCGTTTTCTCTAAAAAATTTACCTTTCTTCATTTTATTATACATTTTTTTCCTTTAACTAGCTAGAAAAAATACTTGATCAAATACTAATTCATTTCATTTTTTATTGTCATTAATATAAAAAAAACAAATTGAAAATAAACAATAAAATCATCTATTCCGAATTTAATCTTTTATTTAAAATTAGAAATTTATCAGTGACGTATATATCTCTAGCAGGTGGTCAAAGATACATGCACACGTGCAAACGTGTCTCTGCATGTTCGTTTTTACAGTTTGCTTTAGCATGCAGGTTTGTGAGTTCCAACAAAGAAAGAAAGAAAGGGAACTCGAACAACAACAACAATGGAAGTGACACAGGTGATCGATTATGTATATATACTTCTAAGGGTTGTAAGTACGCATTTAAAATTTATAAAATACAAGTCATTCGTAAATACATGTTCGTATTGAAAGCATCTATCTATCTATATCTATCTAGTTCGTTTTTTAAAATTTTAAAATCCAATTGTCAAATAAAGATGTCGTCATTGTAAGATTCCAATTATCAGTACTACGTGTCCGATGAGAGGGACACTGAAAAGGTAGCATCAAAAATGGATGCGGTGCGTCGATTACGTCATATTTTATTAACGGCGCAATTTTTCACCCATTTCAAATTAATTGACGACAACGAGGATGGAAAAAAGGAAAATACAAATTCGGTAGATGGTGATGGTGGTGGTGGTAGTGTTGAAGATGAAAGTCATTGTCGTGCTACTAGAGGAAAAAATGAAAACAAACTGATAAGGTAATATACAAGATATGAAGATAGCATTCAAATTTGCGATGCGTTTATTGCAAAGTTTGATATATATTTCAAAATACGAAATACGCTTGTGAATCTTATCGAGGCCACGGACGAAAACGCCCTCGTTAAATCTTTATTAAAAGTCGGGCTTGAAGACGATATGCTACGCGAGTTGCAGCCCTATTTCACGCCATATTCACGTTTTGAATAATTAATTATAATAATAATCAAAATGTGGCATTTTTATTAAAAACTTCAAACTAAAAGAAAACACTGTTTGGTGCTCATATGTGCGGCGTTTTATGCTGACGATAATTGCACGTGGGATTTTGTTTTTTAAAAACTTCAGTGACAATTTAAACTCTTAAACGTTCAAGTTCTTCTTCTTCTTCTTCATCTATTACTAGTAATAATTGAATTTGTTTCTAAAATGCAAGATAATGACCCTACTGCTGCTGCTGCTTCTTACGTACGCGATGGATAAATCGTAAAAGTAAAATGTAAAAAGTCGGCCGTAGCGAGAGTGCAACAATTAATATTCATGAAAATGTTTCTTACTGATTTTGAAAGCGAACACGGCGATATCTGCGAGGAAGATTATGTGTCTAACGGTGAACCTCTACGCGCTATTGCAAAGTTTGAAAAAGATATTCAAATCTGCGATGACTTCCTTACCATAAGTTAGATGAGGCGAGTTTTCTTCGGGCTCTTATTGCTGCAGGCTGGAAGCAATTTCTCCATGATCTACAGTCATATTTTAACTTGTCATTGTACTTGGAATTACTAAGAGATTGATATATACGAAAATAGTATTGTATTTTATAGGGAATAAAAACATATATACACACACACAGGTGTTTCTACATACTTTTTATTTATTTTTTCTTACAGGTTAACTTAATAATAAAATTTAAAAACATTGTTTTCTAGCATCTATATAATAGATTGATGATGAAGAAGAGGATGAGGGGAGGAGGAGGAGGAGGAGGACGGTTTCTGCGGACAGCGGTAAGCATATAAAATATTATCATGTATGTGAGTGTTTTTACATGAATAATACAATTTTTCTAAATTTTTTTCTTTTATAAATATGTCTTATAGGATGTGTCGCCTAACCTGCCTGTGGAGCTCGTTCGTTATTTGTGTCTTGTACATCACGTAATTTAGATAATTATTTAGTTAGCTAGTTACTTAGTTATAGCACTAATCTTCACGTCAGTGTAATGTTTACTGTCCGTAGCGCTAGCAGTAATAACCTTTATAAGGCCGGCTTTGAGTTGATTAACGACGCGATTAAAGGAGTTTGTTATGTCGGAACGTAAGTGATAATCCTAATTTCTTTGTTTGTTTCAAGTTTTTGATTTCAGCACTCTTAATTGATTTATCCGTATCCATTATAATTGCTTTATTTATCATAATAATTGCCGTCTCAGTATATGCCATTAAGGCGTTCTTAAGAGTAGTTATACTGACATCTTAATGATTTCGTATTTGAGTTGATGGATCATCTATATATGACTTACTAGAATCATTTAATAACTTCATCTGTTTGCTAAAATGTTGTTTTAACGGCGCCTTATTATCAACTATTGAATTAGCTAGTTGTCGATAGATGGCTTGCATTGATTCAGTAAGTTATACATTTATATCTTCAATTTGGTTAGTAACGTATGACTTATTCGTAACGTCCGAATATCGAGTTGGTTTAGCTACGTTAGTTAAAGTTTTATTATGCAAGTCGAAATTACCATCTTTAGTTAATTTATATCCAACGCCGGGTTCGCCTTTTAATACTAATTTAAATGTGACACCGCCAGCATTCAAAATTCGCCCGAAGTTATCGATGTCCATTACGAAACTATAGCAAATTAGTTGCAGTTGTAAAATTTATAGAGAATCTTAATCATCATTATCATTAACATTGAGTGTTGTAGGCATTCTTTCAATATAACCGTCTTCATACAGCTCCTCTAATATGGAGATGACCTCATTATCATGTGACGTATGACCCACGAGCTTTTCGGCCCACAACACTTGCAAGTGTACTACGAGCTCGTGTACGTTGTTCCAATACTTGCATTGAACGCGTTTAGAGTTATTAATTTTAAATGATCGAGAAGATAATCCTCTGCCACCGCTTTTCTTCTTCTTCCTCTTACTCTTACTCTTACTGTCTCCTTTTTTAGACGCAACTCTCTTTGTATAAACGCGTCTTCGAGTTTGTAGAACGTTAGCTTCAGGTACATTAGTTTCATCGTTACTATTATTATTATTATTATTATTACCGATGCTACTATCACTAAGAACTCTCGAATTCTTACTTGCATTAATAAGATTCACGGTCGACCGTATCCCCGAAATTTGCGCTTTAGATCTCTTGTCCTCAGATTTTCAATGGTTTCTAAGCTATCTCTCGTTATGTTTTCTTGCGCTCTTGAAGCCGTACGCGATATGCTTTTTTTAGGTGTCGAATGAAAAAATCCAGATAAATATAAATTATCATCGGCGATTGCACTTATCGAGGGGGTGATGGTGGCGGTGGTCGTAAGGGACTTTTGAAGAAAACTATCTAAATTCGGATTTAATCTTGCAGACGAACTTAATATTTTTGATGTTGTATTTTTTTGTATCTCGCTGTCTTTCTTATGCATATTGTCACCCGTATAATCTTCGTCATCATCTTCTTCTTTTTCTTCTTCTTTTTCTTCTTCTTCTTCTTCTTCTTGATTAATTTGAACTTAGTTCTTATCAGCAATATTTCGCATTTTATTTATCGCGGTAATGGTGGATTTTTTCCTTTTATGTTAAAGTTTAGATATGATCGTATTAAGAGGCTTTATAATAGGACTATACTTCTTCTCTGCTAACTTTTCGGCAGTAATTTTGTTTTTTAATAAAGCGTTATATTTACGTTCAACCGCCGCTCTAGCTTGAACTAGTTTTAATTTTAGATTGCTTTCCTTAACGACCATTATTACTATTTTTTATTTTATTATTAAGCAAACTCTTTCCTCTCCTTCTTCCCCCCTTACGTCGCTACTTGAGTATTTACACGTATTAATTTAAGTTCTTAGTCGCCTATGAATATATAGAAATCAAATCCTTTTCTATATCTGCCTTCATTTAAATTAAAGTCTTTATGAATTTATATTTACTAGTGTAATTTCCCTATAGAGACAGAGAGAGAGAGGGAGAGAGAGAGAGAAATACAATGCTTTATTTGTTAGTTAGGAATCCCCAAACATATTTTAAAGTACTAACTTGAAAATATCCACTCATAAAAATTTTATCAATCACACACAAGTATATATTCTAATTACACGTAAAATTCTAAATATTTACAAGTTCAAAAAACGAATAAGTTGAAATACCCATCCTGTTTTATAAAAATTTTATCAATCACATACACAAGTACATACTACGTATAATTACACGTAAAAATTCTAAATATTTACAAGTTCAAAAACGAATAACTTGAAAATATCCCCTTCGTGTCCGTTTATAAAAATTTTATCAATCACACACAAGTACATAATATAATTACACGTAAAAATTCTAAATATCTTTACTAAAAGAATGCACGTTCCTACTTGTGTTTGTTACATTATTAAGCAACCTCTTTCCTCTCCTTCTCCCCCTTTCCGTCTCAACTTCAGTATTTACACGTATTAACTTAAGTTCTTAGTCGCCTACGCATATATTGAAATCAAATCCTTTTCTATACCTGCCTTCATTTAAATTAAAGCCTTTATGAATTTATATTTACTAGTGTAAGTTCCCTATGAGAGAGTGAGAGAGAGATAGAGAAATACAGCGTTATTTGTTAGTTAAGAATCCTGAAACATATTTTGAAGTACTAATTTCAAAATATCCACTCAAAAAATTTTTTCATTCACACACAGGTACATACTATAATTACACGTAAAATTCTAAATATTTACAAGTTCAAAAAACGAATAAGTTGAAATAACCATCCTGTTTTGTAAAAATTTTATCAATAATACACACAAGTACATATTTAATTACATGTAAAATTCTAAAAATATTTTTACAAGCTCAAAAACAAATAACTTGAAAATATCCCCATCGTGTCAATTTATATAAATTTATACTATGAATACTCATTACATCCTGTTTTTGATAAAAATTTTATCAATCACAAAAGTACAAATTTAATTACACGTACAAATTCTAAATATCTTTACAAAGTTAAAAACATGACTAACTTGAAAATATCCACTCATAAAAATTTTATCAATCACACAAGTACATATTATAATTACATGTAAAATTCTAAAGATATTTTTACAAGTTCAAAAACGAATAACTTGAAATATCCACTCATTAAAATTTGATCAATCAATCACACAAGTACATATTATATTTACATGTAAAATTCTAAACATTTTTACAAGTTCAAAAACGAATAACTTGAAAATATCCACATCCTCGTGTCCATTTATGTAAATTTATAGTATGAATACTCATTACATCCTATTTTTTATAAAAAATTTATCAATCCGACACACACAAGTACATATTATAATTACACATAAAAAATTCTAAATATTGTTACAAAGTACAAAACATGACTAACTTGAACATATCTACTCATAAAAATTTTATCAATCAATCAATCACACAAGTACATATTTAATTACATGTGTTAATTATACGCAAATTAGCGAAAGGATTAAAAATAATAATAA